>CAUYRH010031870.1:0-18070 GCA_963574655.1 Perodicticus potto
AGGTTATTCTCTTGCCTCAGCCTCCCAAGTAGCTGGGACCACAGGCGCCCGCCACAATGCCCGGCCATTTTTTTTTTGGTTGCAGCCGTCATTGTTCTTTGGCGGGCCCGGGCTGGATTCGAACCCGCCAGCTCAGGTGTACGTGGCTGGCGCCTTAGCCCGTTGAGCCACAGGCGCCGAGCCTTTGAGACCAATTCTTGAGTGACCCTCAGCAGAAAAGAACAGAGCTCTAGCAAAAGTAGTAGGTAACCTCTGTATAAAACAAACACACACACACAAAATCATAGAAGAAAAGTTAAAGCTGGCAACTTGAAAGCAGAAGTATAAAATGGAAGCAGGAGGAACAAGAGCCCAATAAAAGTGGACAGAAACTCACCACCTCACCCAAAAGGTGTCTTCCATATCACAAAAGGTGGAATGTTCCCCATTTTGCGATGGGGACAAATATCAGTTTGCAAAACTAAGTCAAATGTCTGCAGCCAGGACCTTGCTTTTCTAAGGTGTCTGAGTAATTTTGGGAAGAACTAGAATCATCTTAATGATATGACTAGGATCCAAACTGGTGAACCACTTGATATACATGACACCAAAACCAGAATTATTCAATACGCTGTCTTTGCAATTCAGAAGAATGCTACAACTCATCCCATAAATCACTGCCTTAAAAAAAAAAAATCAGTTCTAAAAAAAGAGACAACCCATTTGAAAAAGGCTTGGAGGAGGAAGACAAAAAGTGACTCATAACATCCAACAGCTTGTAGCCTCCAAACCACAACAAGGACATGAAACTACGCGTCCAGCATGAAACAAAATAGAGACGTCGTCACAGCTGCCACCTCATTAGGTCCAGACTTGAGCACGAGACTGCAGCAGGGCAGAGTTGAGTCTGCATCTTCGTGTGTGTGTGTGTGTGTACATGTATGTGTGTGCACATGAGCATGCATGTATACATGTATGTGTTTGTGTGTGAATGTATACACGTGTGCATGTGCGTAGTATGTGTGTGTACTGGTGCATGTGTGTATGCATGTATGTGTGTTTGCGTGTTGTCCATTTGCATGCATGTGTATGAATGTGTGTGCGTGTATGTATGCTTGTGTGTTGTACGTGTGTGTGTGTGTGTGTGTGTGTGTTTGCCTTCCTAGCTTCCTGGCTACATTTGACATCGATAATTATTCATCTATAAAAGATCATTCAAATCAAATTATTTTAACAAGTCTGAAGAACTCTTAAAATTCAAGCCCACATATTTAAAAACCCATACATATCAGTGCTGCCACATTGTAAGTACAATTTTTAAAAATACAGGTAATAATAGTACTTTAAATTTCTCATGCCAAGGTTTCCATCTCACTCACCATGATACTTACAGTCATCCATGGCAGCTTTCAGACAGCTATAACAAAGTAAAACTGATGAATTTGGGGCCTGACTCTATGCATGCATGGAGTAAGTTGTTTTCCCAGTCTATCATCCCTTCCTGCCTCCCCTCCCAGCTGTAACAAATTATCAATGAGGCTGGGGAAGAAAACATTCTTTTCAAGCATTTGTTTTCCAGGGTAAACTATTACTTCCTTTCAATGAAAATACTGTGCATCAAGTTGGGTGGCACCAGAGACTCCAGGTCCCTGCTGCAACCTTTGCAGGTGGTCCTGCAGTTCAAGGTTGAGCTCAGATGTGGGTGTCCCATACCACATCGCAGTGAACCCCAAAAAACAAGGGATGGGACGTGGGCAGGGCAGCGCTCACTATCATCTTGTACCCAATAGCCCTGAGAATGCCACCCCCAAAGTCCACAAACCTCCCCATCAGTCATCTTTTTAAGATGTCTCTCTCTGGCAATAGTCATGGATAAGATGCAAATAAACTACCCATTTATTAATACATTATGTAAGAAAAAGTATTGGTTCCCTGTCCCACAGAGAACGATGGACATTTCAGGGAGCTTTCACCACCTCATTCAGTTTCACACTTACTGAGAAATGTTATGTTGGACCGATTATGGAACAGAATTAACAGCTAAAGTAGTCTGGTATTTTAATTACAAAGCAAAGCATCGACTGAATAACTCCTATTAGCAGAAGTTAAAAAGTGAGTAGGCATGTGACATGCTAACAATTAAAAAGCCAGAAAGTACACATATTATATAAAGCACAGCATATATTGTTTAAAAGACTCCCCTTCTGCAAAAACCAAATAGTTTTCACAGACTGTATCACGAGGCAGCTGCCTGGAGTTCCATTAATAAGAATCCCGCCCTTCCTAAGTGGGAAAGGCTTCTGTGGCTCCAACCAGTGCTGGAAGTGCGTGCACAGCCCCCAAGTTTCTCCGATCAGTCAACGGAGAAACGTATTTCCTAATTTCAAGCAACCACTGAAATTTTTTTTAATAAAATATTGGTGTGTCTTTTGGAAAAGTTTTCTGTTCTCTTTCTAATTTGCTTGGCATTTCCATTTAAAATTTCTCCTTATGCCAAAGGATGTTGATTTGCTCACTAATGAAATTATTTTTAGGCCCTGCAAAGCCAAAAACAAAAATACAATTCCAAAATGCAAGAACATAGGTGAGAGAAAGGAAGTAAAAATATAATAATCTGGAAAGGAGTCTAAGAATAGCATCCCACCCAGGCTTGGTGCGCGACCCTCCGGCTCCCACTGAGACCCCAGCACCTGAGCAGAGCTGTGGCCCTGACCCCCAGGAGGGCTGCACATTCTGGCAGAAAGACCCTGCATTTTGCTGACAGCACAGTTCTCCCCCTCCAGGGCCAGGAGGCTCTGGGCAGGCACAGAGCCTGGCAAGAGAATGAAGGCGACCAGCAGAGCAAGAGAAACCCTTTACCAAGGAAACTGCCCCACAAAACGGGCAACACTAGCATCTGTGATGGAACCCAGTGATAGCATGAACCCGGCCCAGACCAGCATCCAAAAATCTAAATAATACACAACCCACAAGAGGCTGGCTGGCTGCCCACACTGGAACTATAGGGAAGTATTTTTTTCTTTCAATCTACGTTATGTGCTTAAAATGGAATTTTTCCCATTCCCCTCTATAGGAACTGAGCCCTGGAAATTCCACATGTTTCTAAGGTATTGTCTTATATTTTAATACAATGATGACAACCAGCTTAAAGAATTCTCTCCGCATGAATTTTTTTTTTTTTTTTTTTTTTGGTGGAGACAGAGTCTCACTTTATTGCCCTCGGTAGAGTGGCGTCACACAGCTTACAGCAACCTCCAACTCCTGGGCTTAGGCGATTCTCTTGCCTCAGCCTCCAGAGTAGCTGGGACCACAGGCACCCGCCACAACCCCCGGCAATTTTTTTGTTGCAGTTTGGCTGGGGTTGGGTTTGAACCCGCGACCCTCGGTATATGGGGCCGGCACCTTACTGACTGAGCCACAGGCGCCGCCCTCTATGCATGAATTTTGATGAAAAACAAGATATAAAAGGGAAACATTAAAAAAAATTCAACATTAAAGGTGTTTTCAGTTTTCACTTTGAAAGCGGACATATGTATTGAGGAATTTTTTTAAGTTCTACAACATAAAGAGACACTGAGATTCTTGACCTTTCAATGCTTAGGTTTCTATTAAGCTATAACAGAAAACAAGGTGATTCATCTCCTTTATGCCCATAAAACTATTCTGTGTAGTTAATTGCAAATGACCTTAGAGCACAACTCCACAATTCAATGTGGACAAAGCCACACTTCAAAATAAATGTATTTGTTAAAATAAAGAAGACACAGCTATGAATGGAGCAGTGGGGGAGGAGCAGGCTCTTAAGTGTTCAGGTCTGAGCAAGGTCTATGCAGAAAGAGGAATAGTAATGGGGTATGCAGACACCCCTGAGTCTAAAGTGGCTTTTCCAGCCTCTGGGCAGCAAGAACGTGTCACTCCCCCTCCAAGAGCAACTGCTGGTGACAGGTAAACAGCATCACCTAAAAAGGTCACTACTCTCCACACACTGGACACAAGTTCCTTCATGTCCCCCCAAAGGCCCCTGCGCTTTGCTGGGGGGCTGACACTGCAGGTCAGCACACGGTCCGTGGGTGCTGGAGACCAGGCACTGGAGAGATGGAATCCGCCCCCAGACTGACAAAATTCAACAACCAGGACACTCTGCCCTGGACACTCTGCCCTGTCTGCCCACCTGCCCCAGGTGGGTGCTGCCTTCAGGTCCTCCCAGGGTCAGGCAATGCCCTCACCGTCTTCAGCTGCTCCCAGCAGTGACTGCCGCTCTCCTGCCACTCTTCACCTTGCAGGGCATAGGAATTAATACCTTGCAGAACCCCAAATTTGGAATCAAAAGATTAAAACAAACTACAGGCCACGGAGGCGTGGAAAGGCAGTGGACACCACAGCACGGCCGCGTCTCCTGCCTCCGCTGCCCCGAAAGTGTTAAGGAGAACATAAAGTCAAGCTCGGCTCCTCCCTGCTGATGAAAACTGGCACGAATCAATGTACTTTCTGGCTGCCGGCCCTCACAAAACCGTTACCAAAAAAAAAGTTCGCCATGCTAAACTGCTCCCAATATAAACCCAGCAAGCCGCTGCCCCCACCGCGCGGTGCCGAGCGGCCTGCCCAGTGGGCCGGGCGACTCCTAAATATAAATTAAACACTTCACATTTGGGAACTTCACTGTTTTGTTTTTTTTTTTTTTTAGACCCAGCAGAACACGATCTGAAACTTATGACAGTCGAGCGCATGACCGGCACCATTAAAAGCAGACAAGAAGGCGCCCGGAGCGCTGCGTGAAATCACGCCGGCGAATCCGTCACAAATTCTCAATATGACACCACGGGAGCCAGGCACGAAGCCTGGCCTGGGGGAGGAGGCTCCGCGATCCTGCCCAGCCTTCGCATTACGACGCGCGCGGACAATAAACAGTAGTACTCTCTGCCCCCGCGGAGACTGCGCTGCTGGGAGGCCGGGGGGCCCCGAAACGCCAGAGAGATCACATCCCTAAGTCCAACGACAAGTTTCGCATCCGAATAAGGCCGGAGGCAGCGCCAGGCCGACCCACAATCGAACGCGGGCGGCGCGCGGCGCTGCCGCAGCAAGGACGCGGCGCTCGCGGGGCAGCGCGCATCCGGGAAGGCCGTCCGCCCGCCAGCCCGAGGCTGACCCATCCTGCGTCCTCGCGGGGCGCCCAGGCCCCACGCAGCGAGCAGGGGGTGGCGGAACGACCCCCGGCGGGGCCGGCAGGGCGGGGGCCGCGGCGCACACGCGCCGGGCCCGGAGACGCACCTCGCCCGCCCGAGCCCGGGGATCGGCCGCTTCCCCAGGCCCCGGGCCGCCGCGCCCAGAGCCCGTGCGCCCCCCGCCCCGAGTCCCTCGGCCTCGGCCCTCCCGGGGACAGCCCAGGGGCCGCGGCCCGGCGTGGGCACGGGCTCTGGGCCGGGAGGAGGACGGGCGGGGGCCCTGGTTACCTTCCGACAGCTCCAGCTCCAGCTCGGCCAGGCGGGCCCTCACCTCCAGCGGCAGGGCCATGCCCTCCAGGCTGCGGTCCGCCATGCTCGCCGGCCCGCACGGCCTCCCTTTGTTCGCAGGCGGCGGTCTCGGCGGCCGCTCCTCGCGCCCAGCGGAACCGCACCGAGGAGGCGGCGGCGGGCGCGGGCGCGGGAGGCCGGCGGCGGGCGCGCAGGGACCTCCCTCCTCCCCGCGCGCCTGCTCCGCGCGGCCCCGCCACGGCGTCCTCGCGCGCGCTCCCCACGCGGCCCGGCCCGCCCCGCGCGCGCTCGCGGGCCCGCGCCTCGGCCACAGCGGCCCCGGTCCGCCGCGCTCCACCGCCCCGCCTGCGGAAACGCCGCTGCGCGCGACCGGGAAGAACGCGCGGAGGGGAGTGGAGCTCCGGGCGGGGGCGCGCGGCGGGGGAGGGGCGGGGGCGCGCGGCGGGGGAGGGCCGTCCTGCAGCTCTGGCTGTCTGGGTCCGGCGGGGGCCTCCCTGGCTTAATGAGAAAAACACCTTTTGCGGCCCCGGTTTCACGCGCACACGGAAACTTCAAGCG
The DNA here is from genome assembly GCA_963574655.1 of Perodicticus potto. NCBI lineage: Eukaryota > Metazoa > Chordata > Mammalia > Primates > Lorisidae > Perodicticus > Perodicticus potto. Next base: position 6,009 of record CAUYRH010031870.1, read on the forward strand.
TTCTGGGTCGTTGAAGGTTGATGTTTTTTGGTGAATACTTTTCGAGGGGGGAAAGGGGTACCGCACTGGAAGTCTCTCACTCTGGATCTAGAACCCACTAGCAAATGACCTTGAGCCCTCTGCACCCAGGCCTGAGCCTCAGTGTGCCTATCTGAGAAGGGGGAATGGAGGTGCAGGTGGGGTCGCCTCGCCTCGCAGCACCAGGTTAGCCCTATGGGCTGAGGCTCCGTCACTCCATCCTAGCCCAAATCCTCCTCAGCAGGTCCCACCTAGGCACCTTCACCCCCTGCCACCCTAAGCACCCCAACCCCGTGGGGTTATCCACTCGTGCCTCGGGGTCGTCTCTGCTTGGCTGAAGCCAAATCTATATTTCTAGTCCTGACCACCATTTGGGGATGCACTCACAGCTCCGGATATCCACTGAACAGCCTCACCTAGCTGCCCTCCTACCCGGAACTCCACAAACCCAAAAGAAAGCTCTTCTGTTCATGACTTCTAGTAACTGCCACCATTCTCTCCAGTATGGGGGCTGGAGCCACCTGTGGTTTCATCCTTCTGGGTCTTCCAAGTCCTCTTCAGTCTATGGCACAAAACATTCATCACCTGGCCTCCTTTTCTTTCCTTTAACTGCTCCTCCCAGGCCACCACTCCCTCATGCCCAGAGCTTCTAAAGACCGGAGGGCTGGTTCCACAACCATCCACTGGACACTGGCCAGCTCTGGGTGCCCCCAAGACAGCAGCAATTGCCCCATTGGAGATAGGTGTGATGCTTACTGCATTGCCAATGAAATTGCAAACCCCACAGCTCACTCCACCTGACGCAGAGGCCCCACCAGTACCTTTGCTCCAGGTGTCACCCTGGAGCCTCCTGCTGCTCTGCCCACATTTGCCTGCACCAATTCTGGAGTCAACTCCAGAAAATCTGTCTCCTCTGGTACTGCCCTCCTTGAATCTGACCATTTGTTTATCTTCCTCATTGACGACAGAGGCCAAGCCTTGCTCACCTTTGTGTGACAGCTTAGAGAGCTATCAGCATTTCTCGTAGAACTCGGTCCATCCAGGGCGGTGCCTGTGGCTCAAGGAATAGGGTGCCAACCCCATATACTGGAGGTGGTGGGTTCAAACCTGGCCCTGGTCAAAAACTGCAAAAAAAAAAAAACAGAAACAGAAATCTGTCCTTCCTGTGGGGAGTCATGAGTGAAAAGTGGGCAATGGACAATGCTTAACACAGAAGCCAGGAACAGATCCCCCATTCCCCGAGCTGTGTGCCACATGCTGTCACCTGTGTGTGTTCATTGTTCTGTCCTTAGCTCAAGACTGTATTCAAATCCAATGGATGTTGGTGGTCATAAGGGTGTGACTCCACCACCATCTCTCCCTTTTGTGATAAACAGACCAATCACTAATTTAGAGGGCCCTAGAGATGACCTCACCCAGCCCCTCATGTAACAGATAAAGGTCTTCAGAGAAATAAAAGGTAAGAAGCAGGGTTCGATCCCAATCTCCAAAGCAAAGCCCCTGGCTTCATCTCAGAAGAGCAACATGGCACTGCATGTTCCAAACAATAAAAATCAAGTCAGCTTCAGGCAAGATGATGTCAAAGTAAAAATATCTATTCCTTTTTTAATGGATAGATGGTTCTTGTTCATTTGCACATAACACTATAATTTAGGATGTTGGTTCCAAGGAGGACTTGTATTGTGCATTAAACACGTCGATTGTATACCTTGATTTTAGTAGGACTTTGTGTGACTACAAAGGCTGATAGACCTCGGGCTTGGGCCGATGGACATCTTTATCTGGAAGTCCTAGCATCTCCTTAATATCTGTGATGCCCAAATTCAAACTCATCCTACTTGCCATCCTCACCTTGCTCACTTCTGCTTGCAGCATCCCTTTCCGCTGGGTGCTCTGGCTGGACCAAGTTTGAGTAACCTGCCTGCAGCATCTCCCATGCACTGCCTGGTTCTGGCTCCAGAGCTCCATCCAGCCTCCTCCCACATTGCCAGGTCCTCTCCCTAAAGTTTCTGCCAGAATAGGTGACAGTCCTCTTGCTGTGCAATCTACACCCAATCTAACCTGCAAACTAAAGAGCTCCTTATCTGACATCAAAGTTTCACAAGTCCTTACAAAATTTCCTCCCTACTTTGGGTTCCACTGATCTCTTTCATGCACTCAGGGTCACAAAGAATCTCCACTGTCACACTGCAGTGCCAAAGTTCTGTGGACACGTTCCCCTCTCTTGTCATCTCCACAGGTGTCACCCTGCTGCCATGCCATTCAAGCACCACATTGTCCCAAAGCCTCCCCTAGTCTGGTTAGGAAGGTGCTCTCATCTCTGAAATTACACACCTCTTTATCAACCTGTTCTCCCTGGGATTAGTAATTTGTGCAGGTCTTATCTGGCTCTGCCTTATCTGTGATTTTTCCCATTGTGTCAGGTGACAAAACAAAAAGCACTATGTCTCCTTCAGCAAGTGCAGGCCAGCACAGGTACGAATCAGAAATGAATTGCTGGTCTCATCATTCCACTCGGAATCAGCCTCAGGAATGAGTGACCTGGAAGTGATCTTGTGTGTTTACAATGTCAAAACCTAGTTCAAATGTGTGTCAAAGCATTAAGGTACCCAAGAGATGTTTATCAGAATGAATCAAATAGATTTTCAGGGGTATCGACTTCAAAAGCTGGTCCAAAGCCCTGAAATTTCTGTCAGGGAAAAACCTCTCTGCAAACCCATGACTGTTCCTTGGGAGGGGACTGAAAAGCCACCAGCATTCACCAATGTGGGTTCAATTTATGAAATAAGCCAGAAGTCAGAGAAACAGCACCTACGTTTAGTGGCCCAGGAGAGAGGGGTGGAGGACAAAGAGGCTCTCGGCAAGGTCCTGGCCTCTGCAGCAGAGGCTGCTGGCCCTGAGAGACGCTGAAGCCCAGCGTTCAAGCTCTTGCTGCTCTGCAGTTTTGCCTAAACAAGTCCTGAAAACGGAATTTTGAGCTCCACAAAAGGACAGCTATAAATACCTAATTAAACAATTAATCAATCACCATGCCAGCCAGCATTTGAGTACCTGTTTCTAAATCTTGCTTTACTGTCTGCTGATGGGTAATTTGTCACCAGTACTTACCTGCCTTCCAGAACCTCACCTCTATTTTATTCTGTTTCACTGATTTCCAAACCAATTCTAATAAGTCAAAAATAATTACTTAGGTGTAACTAGGCTCAAGATTTCAGGAAATCTGGTTGGCGTGGAAGAGAGTCGTAAAGGAATGTGCTAAATCAGAGTATGCTGAAGGTATCAGTGCCAGGCAGAGCGGGTTTATTTATTCATGAGGGATCTGACAGAGGAGACACAAAGCTCGCAGGCGGTGGTTTCCCTTGCAGAAAGGGAGCTCAGCATCGCACCTGGACTTCTCTCTTATTGCTGATAAGAGTTGATTTTTTTTACTTCTTATCAGATTGATGTAAAATTGTTCATATTCTCCTCTCCTATCCTAATTTTGTGAATTTCTCTTAAGCATTTCTAAAATCACTAGAAGAGTTGGTTGTGCAATACTGTGGCCGTAGCTGCCACATCATAAATCTTGGAGTGGGAGAGCTGACGATATTACAGTGACAATACCTACCTCAGATATGACTCCACACAGAACGATGCATGGCCCCAGCATGGCCCCATACGTTTTTTGGTTAGATTTCATTTTTGTCTTTCCATATTATGAGAAATTTAGCTTAGGTAGACCATTTAACTTAAACAAAAAAACAGAAGTGAATAGTCATCTGACACAGTAAATTTGGGTTTAATTGATCTGTGTTTAGACAGCTACACAAGACTCCTGAAACTAGTCTATGCATTCAAGAGATCTTTAACATCGACATGACAGGTTTTGGTTTTTACATCATTATAGAATTAACTAAGTAATGTGACTGTGACTAAGTTCAGCACAGTTCCCTAGTTTGCATTCCCACACCGTTGGTAGCATCCCAAGAAGTCAAGTGTGAGTCAAAGATGCTTTGATCAAAACAAGTTGTGAAACTTATCTTGGCCAAATTGCCTAAGTGTTTGGCTGTATATATTGTTACAAATCAATATGCAATTATCAAAAATGTAATTATTTCAATAACTTGAATAATTTTAGTGAATTCTTTATCACCGTTAATGGGGACATGGGTAGCACAACATAAATGATGCATAAATTATTCTTGTTTGGTCTTAGATAATGTAATATTTTTTGTAGCATATTTCCTTTGCCAATTTGATTGATCAATGTCTGGTTTAATTAAGCCACTGTTAAAATTATCATTCTCAGAACCCCCATCCACCAATAGCTGATACAAATGACACACATGCTCCTAAAGTAGAAAGGACAGGCTGGGACTAAAGTTTTACCGTCAAAAATCCACAAGGTGCCTCAGCGCCGGTACACAGTGGTTATGGTACCAGCTACATACACCAAAGCTGGTGGGTTTGAACCCAGCCCAGGCCAGCTAAACAACAATAACAATTGCAACAAAAAATAGCCAGGCGTTGTGGCAGGCACCTGTAGTCCCAGCTACTCGGGAGGCTGAGGCAAGAGAATCGCTTAAGCCCAAGAGTTTGAGGTTGCTGTGAGCTGTGAAACCACAGCACTCTACCGAAGGCAACATAATGAGACTCTGTCTCAAAAAGAAAAAAGGCTCGGTGACTGTAGCTCAGCAGCTAGGGCAGCAGCCAAATACACCTGGGCTGGGGAGTCCGAACTGATCTGGGCCTCTCAAATAACAACAACTACAAAAAAAAAAAAAATAGCCAGGTGTTGTGGCGGGTGCCCGTAGACCCATTGTGAGACAGCGTCTCAAAAAAAAAAAAAAAAAAAAATCCGCAAAGTGGAAAACAGCATCACAAAAGAAAAATTTTTAATTGACCTCATCCCTTCAAACTGGGAAAACAAGCACCGAGTCAAGTTTTCCCAGCAGCTTCTGCTCAGGAGCCGTGTGGGAAGCCAGACCGTCTCCCTGTGGTGTGAATTAATACCAGAGTTTTCAGTGAGTCGGAATTTCTCAACACCCCCCACCCCACACACACACACACACCACCAACAGAGCTAAGTAAAAGTAGAGGTGTCAGAGCTCAGGGCGCGGCTGCCACCGAGGATGGCGATCTGAGAAGGTCATGGTGACTGTGGGCGGCGGAACCAGGAGTGACACTACCACTCGACCCGGAGAGTGGCTGGAGGGACGCTCCTGGAACACCAGACCCCTGCCCACGGAGGACATCTCCGTCCGTGGGCGCCGGCACCTCAGGTCCTCACTGGGCCGGGGAGCAGGGCACCCTGTGCTGGAGTGAGCTCCCACGGAGGCACGAGTGAGGGTGGTCGCGGCAGGGCCGGCAAGGGCAGAACACCGCACCGAAACGCAGCGGAGCAGTCAGTACCGGGCCTGCGGGCCTTGGTGCCGCCGCGGGCCGCTGGGGAGAGTGGGAGGCGCGTCCGGCCGCAGCGCTTTCCTGTTAGAAAGGTGGAGACGTCGGTCTGCACACCGGGCAGCCCGCTCCGCAGCAGCCCGAAGGTCAGCAGCACGCACCATCTCAGGGAAGAAAAAAAGGACTTGAGCGACTCACTGTCTTTGGTTTACTTTCTATGTTGTCCCTTTTTGCTTTTAAATAAGGCAAAGAACCATTCAAAATGACTTCGTTTGCTTTGCATGGACTCACGAAGGATTTAGGCGATGTCCAGTCATTCACATAAGCCTTACAAAGCGATCAGTGCACAGCGCTGAAGCGCGCCATGGTTCCAGCCTCTGGGGATGCGCCTTGGTGCAGGGCACAGAAGCAGATGGACTCCCAGGCAAGGGCAGGCATTCGCATTTAGTGGCATCCAGTGAAGGGTTCCTTTATAAGCAATCACTTTGCGTCCAAAAGATCTGATTCAAGATGCTTCCCTTGCTCGCTGCCACCACCTGTCCTCTTGTCCCTGGCCACCTGCAGGGCCAAGGGCTGGCCTTTCTCTGCTCCAGACCATGCCGAATTGGGGGTTCCCCCCTCTCCTCTCTGTCTGAACTTACATGGAACTGATTGATACTGTCTCACAAGTCAGAGAGACTGTTCATGTTTTATTTTTTTAATGGTTTTTCTTTTATTTTTCAGATGAATGGTTGACACTTTTTTCTGACAGCTCCAGTCCACTGGTAAACCATCATGTTAATTTTTGGTTTGCATTTTTTAGTTTTCTATTTTCCCTTTGGTTCTTTTTTATGGCTTGCATTTCTACTGAGATTTCCTGTTGTCTCACTCATCGTGTCTGTCTTTTCAAGCCACAGTTAGGAATGTGGGCACCAACCTGTTCTAGTTAAGTGGGCTGGGGAGCTGCTCACTAATTCTAACATCTTGGATATTTAGGGCTCGGTTTTCTAACCCACATTTTCTCTTGACTCTGGCTTGTATTTTCCATTTCTTTGCATATCTAGTAATTTTTTATTGCATGTTAGACATTGTATATGTTTTAGACACAGAAAATATGCCTCCTTCCTTTACCAAATGTTGAGTTTGTTCTGCCAGGGAGTGGGATTATTAGTACTTACTTACTTATAAACTATTTTGGTTTAGAACTCATTTTCTAACATGATCCTTAAGGTTTGATCTTTCTGGGATCCCAATCTGATTCCAAAGTCCCCATGAGGTCTCTGCTCTGCCTGGGTCAGTGCTCCCATATTCCCCCAAATCATATATCTCTGCACTTCACCACTCAGCTCTCAGCCTGCAGCAGGCAGGCCCCACAGAGCCTTGCAGAGCTCTGCCCTTGCTTGGGCCTGTCCTCATGCACATTTCCCAGTGCACCCTGTGTCCACGACCCCACTCCTCACTCCTCAGAAACCTCACTGTGACCTGCAGCTCCCTCTATCCACTACAGCAGAAAGGCACCTCAGGTCGAAGACCTGAGCAGTGGTGGGCAGCACTGGCCTCACCTCAGGGTTTCTCTTCTCTTGTGAATCACAGTTTTCTATTAAGAGCTTCCACCTGTGGCTCAAGCGGCTAAGGTGCCAGCCACATATACCTGAGCTGCCGGGTTCGAATCCAGCCCAACCCACCAAACACCAATGATGGCTGCAACCAAAAGATGGCTGGGCATTGTGGCTGGCACCTGTAGTCCCAGCTACTTGGGAGGCGGAGGCAGGAGAATCGCTTGAGCCCATGAGTTGGAGGTTGCTGTGAGCTGTGATGCCACAGCCCTCTACCCAGGGGCGACAGCTTGAGGCTCTGTCTCAAAAAAAAAAAAAGGAAAAAAAGAGCTGCCTCCTGTATTGTACACCTTGCAGCTGTTCTCAGTGGACAGCAAGTTCAGTATCACTTACTGTGCCATGGCTTGTGGTAGAAGTCACTGAAAAATATTCCCACAAGCATGTAAACCAGTCCAGATTGGGGAAAAAGAATATGCAATTCTGGAGGGATATCTCCAAGAAAAATAATGAAACTGACAGAATTAGCATATTGAGAGGAGGTTGGGGTTGAACTATATGAAGGATGAATCATATTAACATAGTCATAATAATGTAAATTCTGAGAATTGATATAGAAAGAAAACAATATCCTTGGGAACAGAATAGGAAATGTGTGTGTGAGCCCACAGAGAAAGAGGTAGATAGGAAAACTAAGTTCTTATCTTGATGATGGAAACAGTTATTGAATATATTTAAAATATAAAACATAATGACCAGCATCATAAGTTTATTATTTAGAAATAATAGGTAAACAGCAAAAGAAAGATCAGAAAGTCTAACTGTGCTTACCTGTGGAAAATGGAATAGATCTGGTGACTGTGGTTTTTCATTGGAAGTATAATTATGCAATTACACATTTTCTATTGTGAATTATAACATATACAGAAATGTGCATAGATGTTTTGGCATTTAACAAATAAAGAGAAAGCCAACTAATTTTCAACCAACCCATAAAATTGATTTTCACTGGAAGTCTGATTATGCTCTTTTAAACATTTCTATTGCAAAATAAATAGAAATGGGAATAAAGGTTATAGGCAGCATTTAACACATAGAAAGCCAACCACCTATTAGCCAAGCCAAGAACCAACATTCCCTGCCCTGGAAGTCTCCAGCAGCCCCAATGATGCCTCCTCAGTCCTACCAGGCGACAGCTCTCCTGGTACCGAGTGAGTCTTGCTTTTCTCAACCATCTATTAGCCAAGCCGAGAACCAACGTCACCCTGCCCTGGAAGTCCCCTGGCAACCCCTGATGACACCTTCTCAGCCCACCAGATGGCAGCTCTCCTGGCACCAGCAAGTCTCACTTTTCTCTACACCACCGTGCATGCCCCTGCAGGACATGGTTTTATTTTCCTTACTTTTGATCTGCATTTAAATAGAATTAGACAGTTGGTAGAATTTTGTCTGTTTTTTCCACTCACCATTGGGTTGATGGAGCCATCCATGCTGTTTTATGTAGCCTACTTTTTTTTCTCTAAGTAAATATATTTTGAATGAGTATATCAGAGTTCATTGATCTGTTGAGGAACACTTGGGTGTTTTCCAGATTTGGGCTATTACAGGGAAAACAAAATAAATAAATTATTTATTTATTTATTTATAGACAGAATCTCACTCTGTTGCCCTGGGTAGAGTGCTGTGGTGTCATAGCTCACTGCAGCCTAAACTCCTGGGCTCAAGTGATCCTCTTGCCTCAGCCTCTTGTGTAGCTGGCACTACAGGCACTAGCCATGGTGTCTGGCTAGTTTTTCTATTTTTAGTAGACATGGGGTCTCAGTCTTGCTCAGGCTGGTCTCAAACTCCTGAGCTCAAGTAATCCTCCCACCTTGGCCTCCCAGAGTACTGGCATTACAGGCAAGAGCCACCATGCCCAGCCTTAAAATATAACTTTATGTGTAAGATTCATGAGTATGTGTCACCATGTGTATGATATGTGGTGCACATAAGAGCCCCACTCTCTTCCCCATCATAGTACTGTGCATACATGGCTCTCTGTTCTGTTTCACTTGCCTGTTTGCTCACCCCCAAACCTATTTGCTCACCCTAAAACTGCAAAGCAGCATTGATTGACAGGGCTCCAGCCTACCAGAGAATCTGACAGTGCCTGGCCTCTCTCACCCTCTTCTCTTCCCTGCTCCCTTCTGCTCATTACTCTTCAGTGCCTGGCCTCTGCCCACCCCTGGGATTTTTGTACATTTGCTATTACCTTGTCTGTGTCTCAAGCCCATGCCTCTTGGGATTGTGACTGGGCTGAGTTAAATCCAGAGACCAGTGGAGACATTAGCGAGTCTCCACAACATGGAGCGTCTTTACGTTCAAGTTTGTGATTATGTCTTCCAGCAAAGTTGTGTAATTTTCCTCCTCAAGCTCTTTCATGTCCTTCTTTTGTATCTATTCTAATTCCATTTTGGGATGCTGTTTGTAAAGGGCATATTTTAAAATTGCTCTTTCTGCTTCTTGCTCTCATATAGAAATGATTGAATTTTTTATACTGATTTTGGCTTTGGTAACCGTCTATAAACTTCTTAATTTTTGTAATAGTTTACATGTAACTTAATCTTTTTATTTAAGACATATGCAAACATTTTATCTGCTAAAAAAAATGATAGTTTGGTTTCTCTGGCCCTGGCAGGAGTTCCCACCTTGGTGCCTGGCTGTGGCCTTGTCCTTGCACAGCCCAGACACAGAGCAAGCTCTGAGTTCTGCAAAGCGCAGGGATGGCTATGCTGACACCCAGGTTCATGGCTTGTGCCATTGGGAGTGGCGGGTAGAGAGATACATCCGGCCTGTGTGAGCATAGGAGCCCATGGCCCTGGCCCAACCTGCAGAAGCCTGTGCATCATTCTCTGATAACAGTCTCTGTTTTCCCAAATTGGCTTCTCTATTCTTTATGTGACCAGGCTGAAAACATTCAAAATCAATCCATTCTGCCTCTCTTTTATTGTGAGTTTCACCTTCAAGCCATTTCCTACCTCTCCTACCTGATGGCCTGTGACTTGAAGTTGCTTCATCTACACTTGGTGGAGCAGCTTCTTCACTGGGTTTCCCAGCTTGCAGGCTTCATGTCCTGCCACCCATGAATCTCTGGCTGTGGACACGCCACAGCCCAGTCCTGTCCCTTTGCAGCAGGGTGGCCTGGCCCCAGCTCCCAACACCTGGCTCCTCATGTCCATCCAGGAGCATCCAGAGACCACACCATCCATGTCCCAGCTATGTTCTGGTACCAACCTGCCCACAGTGCACCATTCCCAGAAGCCTGAGCTTTTCCAGCCTTCCTTCCAAGTCTGTCTGGCCCTGCTGGTCACCCCGCCGGAGGCCACTCCATATTGCAAGTATTTGTCACAGCAACAACCCCATGTCTCAGAACCAGTTTCTTGTCCCAGCCCGTTTAGTGTTGCTAGAACAGAACACATGGACTGGGTTGTTCACAGAAACAGAAGGAGTGGGCAGGAGAGGGCAGAAGTGGGCAGGGGTGGACAAGAGTGGATGGGAGTGGGCAGGAGTGCACAGGAGGGGCAGGAGTGGGCGGGAGTGGTCAGGAGTGGGCAGGAGTGGGCAGGAGGGGGCAGGAGTGGGCAGGAGGGGTAGAAGTGGGCAGAGGTGGGCAGGAGTGGAAGGGGGCAGGAAGGACAAGAGTGGGCAGGAGGGGGCAGGAGGGAGAGGAGGGGCAGGAGTGGAGAGGAGGGTAGGAGGGGCTGGATGCACTCCTGGAGCAATGCCACTTGGCACAAACTGGCCCACTCCCTGGTAAAGGCATTAATTGCTGAACCACCTCTCCACGCTGTTCCAGTGGGGATTTGGTTTCTGACATGGGAACTTTGGGGACACCTTCACACCACAGCAGTAAGCACTTATATCTTGAGAAGTGAGAAGTAAAGAGTAGCCAGTGGGTTCTCCACATTTCCAGCCTGATTGTCACAGGTCAGGCCAAGGAAGGGACTTGGAACATTCAAATTTCTAAAATCTCTGCTGGTGTCTTTGTAAACCCAGTCGGCCATGAATGAAAGTTTTCCACATTGATATTTAAGCCAATAGTTGACCAAAAAAACAAAAAAAATTGAAAAGAAAGAAGAGTGGAAAAGTGGTGGGGGGGGGCAGGAAAAACCCTTCACATATATAAAACCTGAACAGGAAGGAGGCACCTCTGAAAACCCCAGGCGGGAGCTGTGCTGATCTAACCTGACAAATCACCATCTTCAAAACAATGGGACATGCCACTCACACACCTGTTTTATTTGGATTTTACTATCACATTAGGATCAGGCTTTATAATACTTGAAAAATTTTACATCCATGTTGGTAAGTAAAATTAGCCTGAAATATTCCTTCCTCATTTGTTGTTGGTGTTAAGATTTTGTTGTATCTGGAAAGAAGTTGCAAGGTGTTTCTTCTTTTCTTATTGCCTGGAAGAGTTTAAGGATGGGATGGTTTCTTCCTTGAATATTTGAAATAACTATGCCTTGTGGAGACCACAGGGCCTGGAGTTTTTTCAGGAAAGTGTGCTCCACTGACTTCAGTCTTTAAAGGTTTTTAGACCACTCTGATTTTGTTTCTTCTTCAGTCGATCATGGTTTATGCCCTACAAATTTTTCCATTTCATCTATATTTTCAAATCTTTGGGCATAAACTACTAATATCTTTGTGTGTGGCATCTATAGTAATATTTCCTTTCCTATTCCTGTACTGGTATTTGTACCTGCTATTTTAAATCAATTTCATAAGAGATTTTATTATTGAGGAATAAATCTTTATCTCAATTCTTCCTATTATATGTTTGCTTTATTTAATTATTGCTCTTATCCTAATATTTACTTTATTCTTCTTTTCTGGGATAATTTTGCATTTGCTTTTTAAAAACTTCTTTGGTAAAGATTTATTTTCAGCCTTTCTTATTTTTTTTACGACACATTAAAATTTGCTTTAATACTTCTTTGAGGGAAAAAAAAAATCACACTTTTAGTGAATGAACAAGAAACATTTTTACAGTAGCAGTAGCCTATTATTTTTATCTACCGTGCCATGAATTCATAGGGAAAAGGTTCTCGTAGCTCAGTGGGGGGCAACTTGCCATTGAATGTGATAAAGTGT
>CAUYRH010031871.1:0-32252 GCA_963574655.1 Perodicticus potto
GAGATCAGAGAAACAATAAAAAATCTCCCAACATAAAAATGCCCTGGTCTGGATGGCTTCACACTAGAATTTTATCAAACTTTCAAAGAAGAGCTTATTCCTATACTGCAGAAATTATTCCAAAAAGTTGAGGAGGAAGGAATCTTCTCCAATACATTCTATGAAGCAAATTTTACCCTGATACCAAAACGAGGTAAAAACCCAACTGAAATGGAGAATTTCAGACCAATTTCACTAATGAATATAGATGCAAAAATTCTCAACAAAATCTTGGCCAATAGATTACAGCTTATCATCAAAAAATCATATATCATGATCAAGTAGGTTTCATCCCAGGGATGCAAGGCTGGTTTAATATTCACAAGTCCATAAATGTTATTCACCATATCAACAGAAGCAAAACCAAAGATGATATGATCCTCGCAATAGATGCAGAAAAAGCACTAGATAAAATCTAGCATCCATCTTTTCTAATTAGAACACTGAGGAGTATAAGTATAGGTGGCACATTTCTTAAACTGATCAAAGCTATCTATGACAAACCCACAGCTAATATTTTACTGAATGGAGTAAAACTAAAAGCATTTCCTCTTAGAACTGGAACTAGACAAGGTTTTCCTATGTCACCATTACTACTCAACATAGTGCTGGAAATTCTAGCCAATACAATTAGACAAGACAAGAAAATAAAGGGCATCCAAATGGGTGCAGAGGAGGTCAAACTCCTCCTTTTTGCTGATGATATGATCTTATACTTAGATAACCTCAAAGATTCTACCACACGACTCTTGGAAGTCATCAAACAATATAGTAACATCTCAGGATATAAAATCAATGTTCACAAGTCAGTTGGCTTTGTATATGCCAACAACAGCCAAGATGAGAGGTTAATTAAGGACACAACTCCCTTCACCATAGCCCCAAAGAAAATGAAATAGTTAGTAATATACCTAACAAAAGAGGTGAAAGACTTCTTTAAGGAAAATTATGAAACCCTAAGAAAGGAAATAGCAGAGGACTTTAACAAATGGAAGAACATACCATACTCATGGCTGGGAAGAATCAACATTGTTAAAATGTCTATACTTCCTAGAGCAATTTACCGATTCAACGCCATCCTTATTAAAATACCAACATCCTACTTTCAAGACCTGGAAAAAATGATTCTGTGCTTTGTATGGAACCAGAAAAAGACCCGTATAGCTAAGGCAGTTCTTAGTAATAAAAACAAAGCCAGAAGTATCACCATACCAGATTTTAGGCTGTATTACAAGGCCATAGTGGTCAAGACAGCATGGTACTGGCACAGAAATAGAGACATAGATACTTAGAATCATTTAGAAAACCTGGAAATGAACTAATAACTTACAGCCACCTAATCCAATAAACCAAACAAGAGTGTTCACTGGGGGAAAGACTCCCTATTCAATAAACGGTGCTGGGAGAATTGGATATCCACATGTAAAAGACTGAAACTGGATCTGCACCTTTCTCCACTCACAAAAATTGATTCAAGATGGATAAAGGACTTAAATTTAAGGCATCAAATGATAAAAATCCTCAAAGAAAGAATTTGAAAAATACTGGAAGATATTGGCCTGGGGAAAGACTTTATGAGGAAGATTGCCATGGCAATAGCAATAATAAACAAATGGGACTTAATTAAACTGAAAAACTTCTGTACAGCCAAGGAGACAACAATCAAAGCAAATAGACAACCCACCCAATGGGAAAGGATATTTGCATATTTTGAATCAGACAAAAGTTTAATAACCAGGATCTATACAGAACTTCAATTAATCTACAAGAGAAAAATTAACAATCCCATACATCAATGGGGAAGAGAGATGAATAGAATCTTCTCTAAAGACGACAGATGAATGGCCAGTAAACACTTGAAAAAATGCTCATCATCCCTAATTATTAGAGAAATGCAAATTAAAACCACCCTGAGATACCATTTAACTCCAGCAAGAATGGCCCATACACAAAATCTCAAAATTGCAGATGCTGGCATGGATGTGGAGAGAAAGGAACACTTTTACACTGCTGGTGGGACTGCAAACTAATACAACCTTTTTGGAAGGAAGTATGGAGTTCTCCTCAAAGAACTCAACCTAGACCTCCTGTTTGATCCTGTAATCCCATTACTGGGCATCTATCCAGAAGGAAAAAAAAAGCTTTTATTATAAAGACACTTGTACTAGGATGTTTATTGCAGCCCAAATTACAATTGCTAAAATGTGGAAACAGCCTAAATGTCCTTCAACCCAGGAATGGCTTGGTAACCTACAGTATGTGTATACCATGGAATATTACTCAGCCATCAAAAAAGAGGAGATTTTGCAGCATTTGTACTAACTTGGATGGAGGTGGAACACATTATTCTTAGTGAAACATCACAGGAATGGAGAAACATGAATCCTATGTATTCAACTTTGATATGAGGACAATTAATGACACAGTGGGGGATGAGGGAAGGGGAGAACAGACAGAGAGAGAAGGAGGGCGGGGGTGAGGGAAAGAAAACAAAAAAAACCCCAAAAGACAATAGTGACTAATTCTCACATAAATTGGATTCACCTTTGACCAAAGTACATTACTTAAACATTAATTTTTAATTCAACTTGTTAATATGTTTTTAGGATATTGCATCCTCATTTATAAGTGAAATATGTTTGTAATTTCCCTTTATAACAATATATTTTCTCCAATTTCAATATCAGGTGTTATCCAGATTAAGTAAAATGATTTTGAAATATTTCTTCTTTTTCTATTGTCTATAAGATTTGGCATGATCTGTTTTTTGAAATTATCTTTTACTTTTATTTATAAATATTAGTTGTCTATTTTCTGAGACTTTGGAAAAAAAATAAGAAGTAAACTGATGACTCCATACTGAGCCTCAGAGTCAAAGCATTCTATAATAGACATACTCTTATTTGACAATGTAAATGTCACTTTCCTTGCATTATTATTAAAAATATTGCTTAATATTTTGATGCAGTAATCATCTGATTTCTTTTCTGAATGTATTTATCTTCGTTCATTCTTTACAAGGTTTTTGTTTCTAGTCCTTATCTTAAACATTGTTATTGTTATTAAACTTTAAGCCTTTTTAATTCTGTGAAGGCAAAAAGTGGAAACCTAATAAACACATGTATATGTAAAAATTTTTTTTTAAATGCCAAAAAAAAAAAAAAAAGAAATTTGTGGTGTTTTCCTGGCTCTTTAGGGATGTAAGCAAAAATCTTCCTTATTGAAGAAAATTCATAATTCCTTGCATAAGAAATAAAAGCCAGGTTGAATAAATTCCACAATGGTCAAAATAATTGTTTATGTTACCTTCCAAGATAGTTCCAAAGAGAAGTTAACCCCAGTTGACATAGCTGGTGATAAAGAAGAGAATGATAGGTAATGGGAATTCTGATGTAACTGTCTAGAGTGTTCATTCTTCAACATTTAAGGTAATAATAACGATGATTGTGGTAATTCTCAAAAAGGACTCAGGCATTTGCATAGGGGTCCACGCGTGAGAGGATATCTATTTTGAGAGAGACCAGAATGTGATTAGGCAGGAGAATGCTATGCCCAGGAATGCTGCCTAATAGCCTCCTGTTGTAATTACGATGGTTCTATTTATTACCACGTGGCAAGACCTTATATTACCTGAGTCCTCACAACAATCTCTCTAACAAAGTAGGTATTATTCTCCACTTTACAGATGAGAAAACTGGAGAGTCAAAGGGTTTATGTGACCTTCCCAAAGTCATGCAGCATAAGCAGAGGAGAGAAGAGTGTTGGTATGGACAGTCTCCAGTATGGACAGTCTCCAATATGAAGTCTCCAGAATGGACGGTCTCCAGTATGGACAGTCTCCAGCCTGTCAGACCCAATTCACCCAAGATGTATCAATTTAAAGCCATGAAATTTGGGCAGAGGAAATGTTTGCCAAATTGACAGGCTGTTTTCATTTAATCCTGTATAACGTATTCCCTGGCTCAGCTCCTTCAAGAGGCTGTTTCTGTTCTCAGTTGACATTCTTGAAGAGGAAATCAACCTAGAATGACCGAGGGCTTCGCCCAAGGATTCCCTAATTGTTTTAAATAAGAGAGTCTCCAGATTGCCTGAATGACAATTATTTGTGTAATAATTGTGTAATAATTATATTGTGTTTTGGTATAAGAAAAATCCTTCTGTTCAAAATACACAGGAACAGCCACCACTTACAGTTAAAAATGTTAGAAGGCTGGCTTTGGCTTTCAGAAAATGGCAAAAGACTTTCCCAGTACCTTTGTTTGAGAAAATATTATTTCAATTTTCTTTGGGCTTCTCCCCAAGTCTGAAGCTTCTGTGAGGGGTACCAATGACTCCTTACTTGCACAGTCTGCATGGGCAGAGTCTGTACTTCACCTTCACTGTCACTGTCCAACACAGCCCAGCCTCAGGTGCCAGAGGAAGGAAGAACAAACACAGTTGCTCTCATCCTGAACAACTCCTAGAGAGGCAAAAGCTTTCACACACATGGTTTGCAGAGAGATTTCAGCCAGGCCTAGCAGTCCCTCTTGTCAGAGATTCTTGTTGATTCCCACCTTCAGCAAAAATCCTTTAGGGCAGCAAGCACAGCAGGAAACCTGTCATTAGCAACCACCACAGTGTCACATCGGTGATTCTCCGGAGTGTCACTCCACTATTTAACTCAGCTATTTACCTCACTGGGGAAAGCGTTGTTTGATTGTCAGAAAATAGAACATGTACATTTGTCTGTCATAAAAACACACAAGCTCTCCAGAGCATAAATAAACAAAACGATCATGTACATTGGTAAATGTGTTTGCATTATTTAACCAAACCAGACGAAGCATGTGAATAACCCTGCATATAAAGTACCATCGAGTAACTTGCTTGTAATCTGTCTTGTACAATGCAGCCATTGCCACTCATTCCACTCACCCGATTCAGACCCTGGAAATGTACTATTTTTAGATGGGCTTTGTACACCACTATTTACAAAGAGCCCTGTTAAATCCTTTGAATAGCAGCCAAGAAGTTGGGTGAGAACCTAGAAACCTGCCACACAGATCAGCATCCTAATCAACCCTGGGACAGCCAGCGCTAAAGATCTGCCTTTGTTTCCTTTTCTTCTTTCCCTTTGTCTCCATGGGAATATCAATGTAAAAGGGGAAAGGAAACAAAGAGTCAGGCCTTATCTGTTCTTGTGGTTCAAATGGGTTGCTTTACTCACTCTCCTTGATAACAGCCCATTTGTCAACATCTTTGGTGATTTAAGCCTTTCTTTGTCAAAACCACTTTTGGAAAAGATTTGACCATTTATTTACATGGGAGCCAACATGACGGCAGCAGGTGCGTCATGGAAAACTCAGAAGTGGGTGCTTCAGAGCTGTGGGGATTCAGTCACGTGACAGGCTGCCTGCCGCCGGGCCAGTGGGCCAAGCAGCCACACGGGAAGGAGGGACAGAGGAGAAAATAGTAGGCAAAGTGTTGGCGTGAGGCAGGTGGTGGATGAGGCAATAGCAAAGAGAAAGGATTGCAACACCAGGGAGGAGATGAAAGGCCTCAGATCATTTTGCAGCCAACAAGAAACCTGAAGGAACTAAGTTTGGCTCTGTTTCTACAGCTTGAGAAAAGCTGAGAACGGAGGCAATGACTGGGCTAATTCTGGACAAAATTTTTTAAAATGATTTTTGTTAGAGAAACCCAGATCTTTGCTTCAATTCTTTTCTTCCTTGTAAATTGCTCATTTACCAAAAATTGTTTAACTCTTTTAGGTGGTTTGAATGGATTTGCATTTGGTGTATTGGACAGGATCATTTGAGACATCCTAGTGGCCTGAATTGTGAAGAGTTTGCCCCTGTTTCCTTTCATCCATGTTTCTTAGGGTGCCATTTTGTTCCTTCACTTAGCCTGAATTGGCTGGTGAATGTGGCACAGCCACTCTGTTGCAAGACAGTGACATCATGCCATATTCCTGCACCTGTACACGAATGTTCTCATGTTCTCCATGGTATTATTCCTTTCCCCTACCACAACTAACCAAAGAAGAAAGAGAAAAGGGTTTTGAGTACAGTGGATCAAAAGTAGTCTCCAAATTTATGACATTTTATTACTTATTATTTGTTATTTATTATTTATAGTTCAAAGGGGTCTTTATTTCAACATAATGTTTAGAGGCATTTGATAGGAAAGTAGTGTGTCAAGATGATTAGTAGCAATCCAACAAAAGCAACTTACTTTTGGGCAGTGCCTGTGTCTCATCGAGTAGGGCACCGGCCCCATGTACCAAAGGGGGCAGGTTCAAACCCAGCCTCGGCCCAACTGCAAAACAGAAAAATAGCCGGGTGTTGTGGCAGGCGCCTGTAGTCCCAGCTACTCAGGAGCCTGAGGCAAGAGAATCGCTTAAGCCCAGGAGTAGGAGGTTGCTGTGAGCTGTGTGATGCCACGGCACTCTCCCAAGGGTGATAAAGTGAGACTCTGTCTCTACAAAAAAAAAAAAAAAAGCAACTTACTTTTGAACTCATATGTGCCAGGCATTATTCTAGGCTCTATCTATCTATCTGTCTGTCTATCTATTTATCTATTTATCTATCTATCTGAAAGGTTCTCGACCCAAGGTAAAATCATTCTGAGACCTGAGACAAAAGGAAAATGGAGACCCAGTTCATGCAGTTAAAGTGGCTTTTATTCCACCTGGAGTGCAGGTGGGGTGAGACTCCTGACCAGGGAGACATCCACACACGGGTTATGATAGACAGGGATTTTAAGCATGAGGGCAGCCAGAATTAGTGGCATTCCTATTTCCTGGGAGGGCCATGAGTCTGACCCTGTCTGGGAGGGCTATAAACCTGACCCTGCCTAGGTGGGGCAAGTTTATTTGGGCAGGAACACCTGATTCTATATCTATCTATCTATCTATCTATCTATCTATCTATCTATCTATCTATCTATCATCTATCTATCTATCTAAGCTAAAGTGAAGTACCTCAATCTCAAAACTCCTGAGGTCATCTGGAATATCTCTGCTGAGAGAGAGTATGGTGGTGCCAGGCCTTAGTGGAGGGAGTGGGCAGTCCCCCTGCAGCTTTTAACACAGAGATCATGAACTCATGCCTATGCAAGCCAGGTGGCTAAGGGACAAGGAATGCTGAGGACTATGGGAATAGGAATACAGATACCCTTTGAAGGGGAAGCTCTACTAAAAAAAGCTTAAAATGTAGACTTACACAAAATCTGATTTTTTAATATTGTGTAATCTAAGAAAAACAACAAATTTATGTCTTTGGTGTTTGTTTGTTTGTTTGTTTGTTTGTTTGAAACAGAGTCTCACTATTTCTCCCTGGGCAGAGTGCTGTGGCGTCACAGCTCACAGCAACCTCAAACTCTTGAGCTCAAGCGATACTTTTGCCTCAGGCTCTGTAGTAGCTGGGACTACAGGCACCTGCCACAATGCCCAGCTATTTTGTTTGTTTGTTTGTTTGTTTAGCGGGCTTAGGCCAGGTTCAAACCCAGCAGCTCCTGTGCATGTGGCCACTGCTTTAACCACTAAGCTACGGGCGCTGAGCCAAATTTAGATCTTTAGGCTAAAGGCAGTCCACGGTTACCAGTTTCTAGCATGACCAAATGAAGAAATAAATATCAAGTTGTGCTTGCTCCTAGCCTACAGATTTTAAACAAAAATCCAGAGCTTCAGTAAGCCTCTGACCTCAGCTTCCTGAGTAGCTGGGACTACAGGTGCCTGTCACCACACCCCCACTATTTTTTTTCCATTTTCTGTAGAGACACAGTCTCACTATGTTGCTCATGAACTCCTGGCCTCAAGCAGTCCTCTCACCTCAGCCCACACCACAGTTTTCCTTACTGTGAAGGAAGTATTGAAACTGAGAAGGGTACTTGGCCAAGGTCATCAGCCAATCACTGGCAGGTCTAAAATTCAAACCTAGGTTTACTGAGCTCTTTTTACTACACTACGCAATATCATTTGTGAATGCAAACTCATTCTGAGCATCAAAGGACAACTGGCTTTATTTTAATGAAGCTCAATTCCATATTGGTTTCAGTCATTTTAACAGACTCAACATGTTTATTTATCTCAGAACTTTTACAGAATAGCAATAGGATTGTTATTTGGGTTTTTGCTGATAGAATTAGGCTTGCCTGAAGCTACTTTTAATTCCATAATGTCTTCTAAGTATTGCATTTGACTTGATTCTTTTCCTGGATGTGCTATGGAGAATGTGGTCTATAGAAACAGTGTTTAGGAAAATCCTTACTTCCTTTACAAGTACATAAGTAAATGAAGAGGCACTTTTTTTTTGTACTTTTGCCTCAGCCTGGGACTATAGGCACCCATCAGAATGCCAAGCTATTTTGTTTATTTGTTTGTTTGTTTGTTTAGCAGGCTCAGGCCAGGTTCAAATCCAGCAGCTCCTGTGCATGTGGCCACTGCTTTAACCGCTAAGCTACGGGTGCTTCAAGTACATAAGTAAATGAAGAAAGCACACACGCCAACTTTAACTGAAAAATCAATCACTGAACCAAGCTGGGGCAAAGATTGGTGCTAAATAAGAAAAGAAACAAAGTTCATGAAGAGGCGTAAAGAAAAAAGAAGGTAGTTGGCTCAGCGCCTGTGGCTCAAAGGGCTAAGGTGCCAGCCACGTACACCTGAGCTGGCAGGTTCGAATCCAGCCCCGACCCGCCAAACAACAATGACGGCTGCAACCAAAAATTGGCCGGGCATTGTGGCGGGTGCCTGTAGTCCCAGCTACTTGGGAGGTGGAGGCAAGAGACTCACTTGGGCCCAGGAATTGGAGGTTGCTGTGAGCTGTGATGCCACAGCACTCTATCCAGGGTGACAGCTTGAGGCTCTGTCTCAAAACACAAACAAACAAACAAACAAATGGAGACTTTACAGCCTTTGTATTAAGCTGGATGGAAGTGGAACACATTATTCTTAGCAAAGCATCACAAGAATGGAGAAGCATGAACTCCATGTACTTTATTTTGATATGAGGACAATTAATGACAATTAATGACATGGTGGGGGTGAGGGAAGGGGAGAGCAGAGAGAGAAAGAACGAGGGAGGGGTGGGGAAAGGAAGAGCAGAGAGAGGGAAGGAGCGAGGGGGGTGTGGTCTTGGTGTGTGCCACACCTTTTGGGGGCAAAACATGATTGTAAGAGGGACTTTACTTAACAAATGCAATCAGTGTAACCTGGTTTCTTGTACCCTCAATGAATCCTCAACAATTAAAAAAAAAAAAACTTTCCAAAATGAAAAAACATATATATGATTAAGTTAAAGATCTGAGGAGGATGTGCTTACTAACCTGGATTATCTGAGTAGTCCCTAAATGTGACAGGCAGAGGGGTACTGGGGACAGACACGTAGAGAAGAGTCACATGGAGAAGAAAGGCCCAGGGAAGACAGAGGCGGGGACTGGAGTGATGTGGCCACAAGCCAAGGAATGCCAACAACCATGGGAAACTGAGAGAGGCAAGAAAGATTCTCCCCTAGACCTTCTGGTGGGAAAGTGGCTCTGCCAACACCTCCAGCCTTGAGACTTGTTAGAGAATAAAGTTCAGTCATTTTGGCCATTTAGTTTGTGGCCATTTGTTACATCAGCCCTAGGAAGCGAATATAGGGGTTCACAGCCCAGCACAAGGAGACAACACAAAAGACTAATCACTTAGATAGTTGTTGGTGCACAACAGTGATGATGGTTATGAGGAAGGAAGGTGTGTTGAGAGCCCAGGAAAGGGAGGCCTGAGGCTGTCTGGGGGTGTGGGGAAGGCTGACCTGGGGAGGCGACATTGATGAAGCTGCCGCGTTTGGGCTCCAGCCATAGCTTTGCCATGAGTGCCTTTTGGGGAGCCATTCCACATCTCTGTGCCTCAGTTTTTCCATCTATGAAATGGGGGTGATAACAGCAGTCTGGGTTGCTGTGATCCTCTGATCACTAGGATCATTTCTAACTGCTTCCATTGTTCTTATAGCTCAAGGTCAACCAACAAGAATTTTAATATAGGGAAGGACGTCAGAGTCCATTTCATCCAAGCTCCAGCTGTACCTCTCACCTTTCTTGCCTGAAAACGAGGTCCTGAGGTCTGTGGAAGCAGCTGGGAGAGCTTCCCTCCATTGGCAAGTGATCCTGGAAGTCTTAAAGGACCACAGGACTTTTTCTCCAGAAGATCTTTGCTTTCCAGAGCTTTGCCATATCCAGACGCCTAAAGGATGAGATGTTTTAGTTTGAAGAACCTCAGGGCATTGGGGCTCTTAAAGTTACCCCTTTTGCCAAATGCAGAGGGTGTTCCTGATTCAATAAAAAATACCAAGCTCTCGGCTGGAGTGATGGCTCACACCTGAAATCCTCTGGGAAGCAAAGGCAAGTGGATTGCTTGAACTCAGGTGTTCAAGACCAGCCTGAGCAAGAGAGAGACCTGTTCTCTAAAACCAGACGGATGTGATGGCAGGTACCTATAATCCCAGCTACTGGGGACGCTGAGGCAGGAGGATCACTTGAGCCCAAGAGTTTGAGGTCGCTGTGAGCTATCAGGGAGACAGTGAGACTCTGTCTCAAAACAAACAAACAAACAAAAACAGGCTCGGAGCCTGTAGCTCAGCGGCTAAGGCACCAGCCACATACACCAGAGATGACGGGTTTGAATCCAGCCTGGGCCTGCCAAACAACAATGACAACTCCAGCCAAAAAAAAAAAAAAAAATTAGCCAGGTGTTGTAGTTGGCACCTGTAGTCCCAGCTACTTGGGAGGCTAAGCAAGAGAATCGCTTAAGCCCAGGAGTTGGAGGTTGCTGTGAGCTGTGTGATGTTACAGTACTCTACCAGGGTGACAGCTTAAGGCTCTGTCTCAAAACAAAAACAAAAAAAACAAACAACAAAAAAAAAACAGGCTCTCTTCCCCCACACTCATCCCTACCCCATGCCGGGGACACTCTGCTGCTGTGACTAAGGTCCTCCAGGCTGGAATCCCCCGGGACCTTTGAAACCTATGCCAGCCGACGCATGAAACAGAAATGCCCTCATAGGTGACTTGTGCAGGGGCTGAACTGTCGATCTCTTTAGCACGGAGAATTCAACAAGCAAAGAGGTTGAATGGAGACCTTTGTACTTTCCCCGACTGTTCCTGAGAGGGGTCTGTGGGTTTGGTCCGAGGCCTAAGTCCACAGATGCAGACAGAGAACCACATAGCTGGTGTGATGTGGGTTTGTTTACCAAGTGGCCCCGGCTGTGGCTGGAGGGTGGCACAAGGTTGTGATTTAGACCCTTGGCGATGCCAGCAAGTCCTCCTGGTGACTGCCCAGGCTGCATTCCCCTGCCCACATTGGTGCCCACCCTAGAAGTCCTTCAGAGCCTCCAGATCGACCCCCCGTGGTGGGCTGGGTTGAACAGAAGCTTATTTCAGAGCTCAGGTCCCTGGGCGTGGCCTGCCGAGTGGGCTGCCTGCTGGGGCACTCCTCACAGAGCACGGAGAAAAGGATAGCAGGTTTAGCTGGAGGTCCAAATGTCATGTAAAGATGGTGGCAGTTGGAGGGGCCTCTGCAGGATGGTCTGGGAGCCTGAGAGATGACTCTTGCCCCCTGCCTACCCCCATTTTTAACATAGCAAAGGCAGATGATCCCAGCACAAGGGGGTGTCCTGCATGTGTCTCTCAAGGCTGCTGTGACAAGGAACCCAAAGCAGGTGGCCTCACCCAACAGCAGTCTATTCTCTCCTGGATCTAGAGACCAGAAGTGTGAAGTTAGGCCGACTAGGTCTCTCTGTCTCTGGAGGTTCTATTCTTGAAAAGCATCCATTCCTGGCCTCTTCCAGCTTCTGGGGGTGCAGGCATTCCTTGGCTTGTGGCTACCTCACTCCCAACTCTGCCTTTGGGGTCACATTGCCTCTTCCTCTTCTGGCTGTGTCTTCTCCTTTTCTGTCTCTCTTTTTTTTTTTTTTTTTGTAGTTTTGGCCAGGGCTGGGCTCAAACTCACCACCCCCAGTATATGAGGCCAGTGCCCTACTCCTTGAGCCACAGGCACCTCCCTCTTTTATCTCTTCTAAGGACACTTGTCTTTGGATTCATAGTCCCCTCCCCAGATGATCCAGGATGATCTCCTCATGTCAATATCCTCTACTTGGTTATATTTACAAAGTAAACCTTTTCTCGAGTAGCGCCATATTCATGGACCCAGGGACTTGAACGTGGATATATCTTTTGGGAGCTGCCATAAATGCTCTGTACTTCATTCTCAGTCCAAAAATGTTAGCGAGCATCATGTGGGGAAAACAAAGGCAACTATCCTCAAAAATATAGTTTTCCTGCCAGGAGAGGTGGCTCACACCTGTAATCCTAGCACTCTGGGAGGCGAAGGTGGGAGAATTGCTTGGGCTCAGGAATTTAAGACCAGCCGGAGAAACATAAGTAAGTAAGACCCCCGTCTCTCCTAAAAATAGTAAGACCCTCATCTCTACTAAAAATAGAAAAATTAGCCAAGCATTGTGGCAGGCACTTGTAGTCCCAGCTACTTGGGAGGCTGAGGCAGGAGGATCATTTAAACACAGGAGTTGGAGGTCGCTAGATGACACGGTGCTCTAGCCTGGGCAACACAGTGAGATTCTGTCTCAAAGCAAAAAATAATAATGCAGCTTTCCAGAAGAGGGTTAATGCCTGCTGAAGGAGAAGCTGCATCCTGGCCCTGTTTCTGTTGGTGAGCGGCTGGCTGCTCTGGGGCACTGACAGGGAATCGTCACCACCCTTCAGCTCACAGCTCTCTGCACCTCTGCGTTCAGCTCGGCTGCTCTCCTTCCCAGGAAACCCTCCAGCAGGTGGAGGCAATGCCACCCATTCCACAGGCTCAGCTCAAACATGAGAGCTAAGAGGGCCCACGGCGTTTCCTCATCTACAGCAGCGTCTCCAGAGTGGAGGGCACATGCAACGGTCCTTTGGGAGACCAAAGAAAATTCGACGGTTCTTAATATTCAGTTTTCATCTTCAAGAAAGAAGAAATTAAGCCTTTCTACTATTCAACATGCACATCAGCCTAGGTCTGTGATTTTACACTTACAGGGTCGAACAATATGAAATTGTCATTATCGTTATTGGATCTTTCTTTTAGACTACAGAAATGTCGATTTCATATGGTTGCGTTTAATACTGTGTGGAATGTGAGTGTTCACAGGGTTTTTTTTTTCTACTAAGGATACCCAATCAAAAGTTTGTTTTTTTTTTTTGGGAGGGGGGACAGAGCCTCAAGCTGTCACCCTGGATAGAGTGCCGTGGCATCACAGCTCACAGCAACCTCCAATTCCTGGGCTCAAGCGAGTCTCTTGTCTCCATCTCCCAAGTAGCTGGGACTACAGGCGCCCGCCACAACGCCCGGCCATTTTTTGGTTGCAGCCGTCATTGTTGTTTGGCGGGCCCAGGCTGGATTCGAACCTGCCCGCTCAGGTGTACGTGGCTGGCACCTTAGGCTGTTGAGCCACAGGCACCAAGCCACCAATCAAAAGTTTTTGACAACCAAATTTGCTGCTCTTACCTCGGACAGCCAGGGCTTGTGGGGAAGGCCAATACATTTGGATTTTGCCTCTTAGAGACTTGGGAGACACGGGCTATCACGATTTGGGGCACTGGGCTGGTGAAATGGGAAAGGACCCTGGCAAAATGGGCCCTGCTCCCCTCCCCACGCCCCTTCTCCACTCCCTTTGTCAGTACCCCAACCAGCAGCTACACCACATCACCAAATAAGGCAAATGAGAACATCTCACAGGCCCCTGAAGCTCCACCTGACTTTAAGAGACCAGGTGTGTGCGTGCAGAATCCTCATACACAAGCCCCGGTAGCCTTTGTGAGCTGAGGCATGAAGGACAGAGCAGAAACGTTGGGCTGCCTGTCGCCCACCCAAGGCTTTATGGCTGCAGAACATACACTCCCCAAGACTTGACCTTCCTAAGGAGAGCAGAGGCCGTGGATTGGACCACAGCCAAAAAGAAGGCTGCATTAAGCTACATCCCAGGTCTATGCCACACAGGGCAATGTGCATGCAGGGAGCAGGTGGCCACTTCGGTGACATCATCTCAGGGACTGTAACGGGTCTCTGTTCCAAAGCGCTTCTCCACCTCTCCCAGCGCCTGACATTCCACCAGTGGCGATATTCCTTTGATTCTTGGATTTTGTTTTTCAAACAGATGTGTTTCTTTAGACTAGACATAGTAATTCATCTGAGTGAGCCTCTACAGAGACAATCGGTTACATGATGGACACAGTGGCATAGTTGAAGGGCCGTGCATT
Organism: Perodicticus potto; assembly: GCA_963574655.1. Lineage (NCBI taxonomy): Eukaryota > Metazoa > Chordata > Mammalia > Primates > Lorisidae > Perodicticus > Perodicticus potto. Next base: position 14,302 of record CAUYRH010031871.1, read on the forward strand.
TGGGACTCAGCTCCTTTACCTACTTTTGGGTGGCCTTGGATAATTCAACCTATTCAACAAATGACCAACTCTTGGTTTCCTCCACCTGAAGAAGGGAATATGATGACACTCTCATTTCAGGGTCACTGTAAGGACAAGCAGGGCCTGTGGAGAACCCAGAGCGGTGCCTGGAGATGGTGGCTGCCAAACAAACAGTGGTTCTTACTGCTATTTTCTTATTTATAAAACGCGTCGCAAGCACTGTTTGTTCCAGATGCAGGCTTCTGAGCTGGGCTGGGTATTTCTCCTTTACAGATAAAGAGGCAGGCAGGTAGTGGTCTGTGTGTGAACTGCAAGCCGGATCTTCTCACTCTTGCCCTTCTCTGCTCCGTGTTTTCTGTGATCAGGTGGCAGCTTGCTGAGGGTAGACCCCGGCAATGGGGCGGACACCAGGAATCTGGGGAGAAGAGTGAACAAAGGGGAGGTGGAAGGGTGGCAAAGAAACTCTCAATTTTATGACAACCATTCCGGAAATCGTGTGTCCGGCTGCCTGGCTGCAATCTGTCAACATTGCTGTCGTAAGTCAGCATCGGTGCTCTGTGAATAAGCAATGTTTCCAGACCCCAAACGAATCGTCTCTTGTTTAGCCACAGACCCAAAGGAATGTTTTTATTGGCACGCTTTATGAAGTATTAGAATCATTTCATCTCGCTGTTAACATCGATGACATGGTGCCTAACGTATTCGCTTTGTGAATACTTGTCGAACGGTCACTAAACAAACAGCGGGCGTTTATTTTCTGAACTCAAGGTGGACGTTGGGTGAGGAAGGGATGTCAGGGTTAGTCATGGCCAAGGGCACAGGAATTAGCACAGCGAGGTCTGCCTTTGTATTCCGCTTATCACTCCAGGGTTGGCCCTGTCTATTGTTCTGGGCCACATTTCTTTCACCAGGGAGTCCTCCAACCTGAGTGACAAATGGGCATGACAGTGTGGAAGGTCTACTAACATCTGCCTGTCACAAAGGAAACAAGGTGGCTGCCAATCCATTGTTTGGAAGGATCAAGGCGGTGGCTCTGGGTCATAGTGGAAAAGGTCAGTGCCACTTCCATCTGGGAGGGGCTGGCTGGGCAGATAGTCACCCAGAAGGCGTAGTCCTTCCCTTGGGCAGCTGTGACAAAGGACCACAATTTTGAACTGCATAAAACAATAAGAATTTATCCTCTCGTATTTTTGGGGCCCGGGAGTCTAAAGATCTAGGTGTTGGCAGGGCCGCACTCCCTCCAAAGGTTCTGGGGAAGCTCTTCTGTCACCTCCTCCAGGTTCTGAAGCCTCCAGGTTTTCCTTGGCTTGTGGCCGCATCATCTGCGTCTCTGCTTCCACCTTCACGTGGCCTCCTCCTTGCTTCTGTTTGCATCTTGTTCTCTGACAGTCTCACTGTCACCCCACATAGAGTGCCAAGGCATCATCATAGCTCACAGCAACCTCAAACTCCTGGGCTCAAGTGATCCTCTTGCCTCACCCTCCCCTTTCACTTAGTAGATACGAGGGTCTCACTCTTGCTCAGGCTGGTCTTGAACTCCTACGCTCAAGCAATCCACCCACCTCAGCCTCCCAGAGTGCTAGGATTGCAGAGCCATCGTGCTCAGCAGCTGCTTCTCTTGTAGGAACACTTATTATTGGATTCAGCACCCACCCAGTTAAGCCAGGATGATCTCATCTTGAGATCCTCAACTTAATTTCATCCACAAAACCCCTTTTTCCAAACAAGGTCACCTTCACAGAGACCACAGGGTCTCTTCCCCTTCAGGGAAGGACCTGAACATATCTTTTGGGGGACCACTGGTCATTCCACCCACTGCAAAGTGGGGTTGGCTCCAGTTGCTTTCTAAAAGTGATGCTGATAAAATGGTAGGTGGAAAAATTTCCAATCAATATCAAGCAGATTCCTTATTTCTTCTTTAAAAGGAGGAAAAATGTTGAATTTAATTTTGTGTGTTTAGCAACCCTTTTTCTTTTCTTTTCTTTTCTGTTTTTTTTTTTTTGAGACAGAGTCTCAAGCTGTCACCCTGGATAGAGTGCCGTGACATCACAGCTCACAGCAACCTCCAATTCCTGGGCTCAAGCGAGTCTCTTGCCTCCGCCTCCCAAGCAGCTGGGACCACAGGTGCTCGCCACAACGCCCGGCCATTTTTTGGTTTCAGCCGTCATTGTTGTTTGGCGGGCCCGGGCTGGATTCGAACCCGCCAGTTCAGGTGTACGTGGCTGGCGCCTTAGCCTGTTGAGCCACAGGCACCGAGCCCAACCCCTTTTCTTGTCAGAGAAGAAGGTGGCTAATTATGAAATCTTTCCATTTTTGACAACTTCCCCATTCATCTTTTGAACTCTGGTCACCAGAAAAATTTCTTGACAGCCAGTTTCACATCTGTAAATTCTCTTTCTGCTACATATTAAGAAACTGTCTTCCAGCTTCCGATATATCACCTTGTATTAAAAAAAAAAAAAAAAAACCTTGTACATAAAAAAATACCTCGTGCTTAAAAAAAAATTGCCTACTTTGAAATTCATGGAGTTGTGTTCATCGGAACAATAAAACACTATTACAGGCCAGTTCGGGGGTAGAAGGAAGCAGGAATGGGGAGAAGGGCGAGGAAGGAGGATGAATAGCAGGAGGACGGAGGGCATGAGCTGGGATCTCACCTAACGTGCACGTTGTGAGGGGAGGGGCTCGTCTACAAATGGAACTTTACCCTGGAAGTGAGAACAACGTAACCTAAAAATTGTACCCTCATATTAATCTGAATAAAGTTAAAATCAAAAAAAAAGTTAAAAGGGCGGCGCCTGTGGCTCATCAAGTAGGGCGCCGGCCCCATATACCAAAGGTGGCAGGTTCAAACCCAGCCTCAGCCGAACTGCAAAACAGAAAAATAGCCGGGTGTCGTGGCCGGCGCCTGTAGTCCCAGCTACTCGGGAGGCTGAGGCAAGAGAATCGCCTAAGCCCCAAAGTGGAGGTTGCTGTGAGCTGTGTGATGCCACAGCACGCGACCAAGGGTGATAAAGTGAGACTGTCTCTATAAAAAAAAAAAAAAAATTAAAAAATTAAATTAATGGGGTGGTGACTATGGCTCAGTGAGTAGGGCGTTGGCCCCATATACCGAGGGCGGTGGGTTCGAACCCGGACACCGCCAAACTGCAACAAAAATAGTAGCTGGGGGCAGCACCTGCGGCTCAAAGGAGTAGGGTGCCGGCCCCATATACTGGACGTGGCAGGTTCAAACCCAGCCCCAGCCAAAAACTGAAAAAAAAAAAAAAAGTGAAAAAAATAGCTGGGCGTCATGGCAGGCTCCTATAGTCCTAGCTACTCGGGAAGCTGAGGCAAGAGAATCACCTAAACTCAGGAGTTGGAGGTTGTGAGCTGTGTGACACCACGGCACTCTACTCAGGGCGACAAAGGGAGACTCTGTCTCTAAAATAAATAAGTAAATAAATAAAGGGCAGCTCCTGTGGCTCAGAGGAGTAAGGCACTGGCCCCATATGCCCGAGCTGGCGGGTTCAAACCCAGCCCCGGCCATGAACAGCAAAAAAATAAATAAATAAATAAAAAATGAAAAAAAATGAAATTCATGGAGTTGTATTTTTGCTAGAAATAATTAACTAGCTCCAAAAATATTTTCATGGAATGTAGGTGAGACATTTCTATTATTTTGAAGAGAAATAAGAAACATTTTATTCAAGTGTTTTCATATGGAAAAAAGTCATATCAGATGGTCATCAGAAGGAAAATAGATGGCCGGAGACAAAGGATCTTTGGGAGAGGGGAGTTGTTTGTTTGTTTCACTCTGTTGCTTTGGCTAGAATGCCATAGTATCACAACTCATAGCGACCTCAAATTCCTGGGCTCAGGCGATCCTCCTGCCTTAGCCTTCTAAGCAGCTGGGACTACAGATGCCTGCCACAGCCCCTGGCTAGTTATTCTATTTTTAGTAGAGATAGGGTCTTGCTCAGGCTAGTCTCTAACCCCTGAGCTCAGCCAATCCTCCTGCCTTGGCCTCCCAGAGTGCGAGGACTACAGGTGTGACCCCCAGCCAGAGACAAAGGGTATTTGGTCACTGGGACTTTATGAAGTTTCTGCCCCTAGGAAAGGGCCACAGAACACAAGCTTGGGCTTTGAATAAAGAAGCACAACCTCCGGCAGCATGTGGCTGGGCCAGGGACAGATACCCCTGCCTGGTTCTTCTGTTACCCTCAAGTCACCTCTCAGTGCCTCCCATTGGCCAATCCTAACCAGAACTAAGAGAATAAGAGAGGTGGGTTGATGCAGCATGGGCTCCCTGACATGGTTGGCATTCTCTAAAGAGCTGCCCTGCAGATTTATATATCTGGAACCCTAACTGCATAAGAGTATCCAGAGTTGAGCAAGTCTTAGAACCTAACTCATAACAAATGGATGTATAGCCCCAAATGCCAGGTTAGTAATTTTCTTTTTCTTTTATTCCTCTTTCTTTCTTTTTCTTTTTTTTTCACTCTGTTGCCTGGGTAGAGTGCATCATAACTCACAACAACCTCAAACTCTTGGGCTCAAGAGACCTTCTTGCCTCAGCCTCCTGAGTAGCCGGGACTATAGGCACCTGCTACAATGCCCAGCTAATTTCTCTTTTTTTTTTTTTTGCAGTTTTTGGCCGGGGCTGGGTTTGAACCTGCCACCTCCAGCATATGGGACCAGCACCCTACTCCTTAGAGCCACAGGCACCACCCTAATTTTATATATATATTTTTTTGTAGAGACAGAGTCTCACTTTATCCACTTTATCGCCCTCAATATATTTTTTTTTTTTTGTAAAGACAGAGTCTCACTTTATCACCCTCAGTAGAGTGCTGTGACATCACAGCTCACAGCAACCTCCAACTTCTGGGCTTAGGTGATTCTCTTGCCTCAGCCTCCCGAGTAGCTGGGACTACAGGCACCAGCCACAACGCCCAGCTATTTTTGTTTTGCAGTTCGGCCAAGGCTGGGTTTGCATCCGCCACCTTCGGTATATGGGGCTGGTGCCCTACTCTGATGAGCCACAGGTGCTGCCCTAGTTTTTCTATTTTTATTTATTCATTCATTTATTTATTTATTTTAGAGACAGAGTCTCACTCTATCGCCCTCAGTAGAGTGCCATGGCATCACACAGCTCACAGCAACCTCCAACTCCTGGGCTTAGGCGATTCTCTTGCCTTAGCCTCCCGAGTAGCTGGGACTTAAAGGCACCCGCCACAATGCCCAGCTATTTTTCTGTTTTGCAGGTCGGCTGAGGCTGGATTTGAACCTGCCACCTTTGGTATATGGGGCCGGTGCCCACTCAGTGGACCCACTGAGCCACAGACGCTGCCCCCTAGCTTTTCTATTTTTAGTAGAGATGGGGGTCTTGCTCTTGCTCAGGCTAGTCTCAAACTCTTGAGCTCAGGTGACCCACCTGCCTCGGCCTCCCAGAGTACTAAGATTACTGGCATGAGCCACTGCACCTGGCCCAGGTTAGTAATTTTCAACTAATGATATTCCTTACCAGTGGTGGGAATATTCATGCCCATGATCAAGGGCACCCCCACCCTAGTATTAATTAAACTACATGGGGAGCTAGATTATTAATTGGAAGCTTGCTAGGTGGTACAGAAGAGAACAAAAGGAAATGGCTAATCCTAAATGTATTTCACCCAGGCCACGGGTAATCACTCCTCTGGTGATTGCCGAGCCCATCCCAGACCTCTTAACCTTGAGATACATCAGTGCTCAGATCCTGGACTTGTATTTTTCTATTTATGTCATGCCCTTGGCGAGCTCATCGGCATCATGGTAGGTAGGTGCCAACAATTCCCAAATTATAACTTCAGTCAGATCTTTTCATTTACACTCCAGACTCATGCGCCCAGCTGCCTGCCTCATACTCCACCCCGATACCTATGGTTGTCTCATATTCTACACGTTCCACACAGAACTCCCACACTTTCCTCTCAAACCTGCAAGATCCTCTGACTTCCTCTATTAATGGACGGCAACTCTATTGTCCCAGTTGCTCAGGTCAAAATCTTTGGTATCATCCTAACTTCTCCATCTTTCTCTTATCCCCACATCCAACCTTGCAGATCGACTGTTGAAACCATTCAAAATATCGTAGAACATTCCACCGTTCTACTGTTATCAGCCTGGTCTGAGCCTCCATCTCTCTCTCTCCTTTAAGTGCTGCTGAACTCATCTTTCGCTTCAACGATCACATTGGCCTTTCAACTGGTTAGTTTCCAGCCAGAAGTGAGAGTAGATTTTTGGGAAACCTAAGTCAGATGTCAGTCCTTTGCTCAAAACCGTCCCAGGACTCCCCCATTTCCATGGGCCCCCACCTTTCTGACTTCATTCCCTGCCATCAGCCCCAACCTTCGGAGATTCCTTGTTTCCCTGGGCCTGCCAACGATGCTCCTGCCTCAGGCCTTGGCCGCACATCTGCCAAGATCGCTTTTCCCTCACATACCACCTGGCTCCCAGAGAGAGCAGAGAGCCTCTTCTACTTGGATCAAACCTCAAGGAGGCCTCTCCCACCTCCAGACTCAACGCCGCCGTTTCCTCCACTGCCTCTGCCGCCCTCTGATTTTCCACGTACTCCATGATTTATTGATTTGGCGCTCAGTCTGTCCCTGCACAAGAGTGCAAGCTCCATGTGGGTAGGGATCTTTGTTGGTTTCATTCATTATTTCTCCCCAAACCCAGGATGGGGCCTGACAAGAAATGCTTGCTGAAGAATGAACAGATGATTCTGGTGCCACGAGAGCTCCTTGGCAGTCTAATGTGAGTCCACTCAGGGGTGTTTTGTTTCTGGATCTTGCTGGCAGTCACCCTATGTGTCCACTTGCCACCAGCCCCAGGCCTGCTGCAGCTCCAGCCTCATCTGCAAGAACTGTTTGTGGGGGGAAGAGGAGTAAAAGGGTCCAACCTTTTCCTTGAGTCAGAACATTCTCACCCCTTCCCCGAGTTATACATGGGGCACCAGATGTGGCTTGTTTCCCTTTTATTACTTCTGTAGCATCTGGAGGTGACCATCACTTTCATCACTTTAGAATCATCTGCTGGTCATCCCTATGTGACTGGCACAGGATTCTTTCCCCCAAAGATTTGCTGCAGAGCAAAAGTGTAGGCGCCAGCAGAGAGAGGAAAGAAAAAAACAGGAATGGTCTCAGAGCCAGTACAGGACGGTCTGTGCATGGCCTGGAGCCCTCGAATGCAGAGAGAGAGGGTCTAATAAAGCATCCCAGGTGGAGAAAAAGTGCCGAGGAGGAATGTGCGGTGACTCCCAGCTGGCACTTTGCCTGCACCGGGCGTGTGCCTGGAAGCTGGGCCCATGGGCCAAAAAACTCATTCACATCAGCGGATATGACTTTTTAATTCCACATTATTGACCAATAACCACAGTCGCGTCATTTATGTTTATTGCATTGAAAAACGGAGGTTCTACTGTACACACCCTAACCCGACTTTAAGCTTCAGGAAGAGAGAAGTGGAATGAATGCTACGTCTCAGGGCACGGGGCCTCCAGTGTGCACCAGCAGTGGACCATTCTGCACCGGGCATGTTAATACCCAGCTCCACGGTGGGGAAATTCTTCAATGGGCATATACTCAGCAAAGGTTTTAATATCAGAATAGGCATCATTCCCCATGGAGGCGTGTCACAAGCAGCTTCATGCCCTGAATACTAAATAAAAGTGAATTAAACTAAAAACAAAGACATCTAAGGCTTAAGTTTGTTCTTTCCCTGGTTCACTGACGCCCATCTTTGAAGGTGGTACGAGAAGCAGCACTAAGCCTAAGCCCCGGGTTTCGATTGGTCCTCCCAGGTTGAAGGGAAAGAACAAGGGTTAAAACCAAGGGTAATGTAGTGCAGTTAACCTCAGCACTGCCTGCTTCGGGAACACAGCGGATTCCTTGACTTCCAGTCCTCTCCTGGGAGTAGCCTGTAACATATATTTACACTCGATATATCTGAACGACCCAGTCTTTTTCATTTTGTTGAACTAGGTAGACAAGGCTCATTTTCTGCTAGAAAAAGAGATGCTTTTCTGGGTGGTGTGTGTGGCTCAAGGAGTAGGGTGTCGGCCCCATATACTGGAGGTGGTGGGTTCAAACCTGGCCCCAGCCAAAAAAAGCTACGCGCACACACACACAAAAATAAAGAGATGCTTTCTGTATCATCTCATGGAAGTTCTTAGAAGGAACTGGAGCCAAAATATGTTAATAGGTGACAGCTGTAAAGTAGTGGGATGAGATGGGAACTCTGACTTTTTTGAATCACAACTCTTTGTTGCCCAGACTAGAGTGCCATGGCTTCAGCCTAGCTCACAGCAGCAACCTCAACCTCCTGGGTTCAAGCATTCCTCCTGAATAGCCAGGATTATAGGTGCCCACCACCACAATGGGCTAATTTTTCTATTTTTAGCCAAAGAGATGCCGATCTCACTCTTGCTCAGGCTGGTCTGGAACACCTGCTGCCTTGGCCTCCCAGTGTGCTAGGATTACTCCCAGCCAACTCTGCTCTTTTCTACTAGTGAAACAGGCACCCAGGATTTCTTACGTCAGGCAAATTCAACACTCCTGATGTAGCAGGATCACTCTGAGGAAGGCAGGATGCTAGCCTGCTCCTAGCACTTTGGGGATAAAGTCGTGGGGAGCGGATGCAGGGGAGGATAATGGAACCCCCAAGTACCAGCGCGGGTGGGGGTTGGGGTGTCAACAGCTCACCCACCAGGCCAAGGTCAGATTAGGAAGCAGCAGAGCGTCTGGGAGATGCTGCCCAGCCCTGAAGGCAATTGAAGGCCCCGTCCCAGGCGTTTTATTCTGTTCTTGGGTAGCCGAGCCTGGTGGTCAGGAAACAGGACTGGCAAGGGCAAGATCAAACTGCTCCCTCTCTTGGCTCTATTCTCCAGTGCAGATTGTATCAGGCAAAACCTTGTTAACTCTCTGGGACCAGAGGGCAAAAGCGGCTCCAAGGTGCCCCACCCCCACCCCCGTCTTCCCGCCTCATTCCTCTGCCTGACCTTCACCCTCCACTTGGCAGGCACCTCGCTGCCAGGCACAGTTGCATTTCCTTCCCATGGATCAACTTCCCATGACCATTTATAACCCTCTCTCAATCAAGTCCGCAGGCAGATGTTTTACGCACATTGCAATCTTACCTGGAGATGTTCCTAAGTGTGACCCAGACTCGACTTGATTCCCAATCAAAGGTCTGACTCATGGTCGTACACAATCATGTTTTATTTCAAAACACGTCTACACTGCATTGAGCATCAACACAGGTGTGAACAAGAAACCCACAGTCCTGTCCCAGCAGGCACCGGGTCCAGTGTAAGACTTGGGGTCGACTGCGGTTTATCAAGGTGTGGGGTGGAAAGGAAGGAGGAAAGAAATGAGCATTCTTCCTAACTCCTGTTCAGAAATCTGAACAACGAAATCGAATTCTTTCAAGCCTCAAATGGCTCGTCAACTTCCCTTCTCTCAATCAACTGATGTGCAAATATGGAACCTGGGCCGGCGGGCCAGCTGGATTTGGGGAACACACAGAGACACTGTTTAAAATAACATCCACATGTGACTGGAAAAAATGGGAGGAATGGTCTGTGCTTCAGACTGACGGTTTACTTCCTCCCGTCTTACACACTCTCCCAAGTGTAAAGGATATTGGGACTGCATCGCGGCACAGCATTTGCTCAGACTAAAAAACTTCATCTAGGAAAAAGAACTCAATGGGGAGAGAAACGTTGAGACACAATGGCCTCCCCTCCTGGCCTCCTCTGGTTTGATCTTTTTAACAGGATGACCCCACGGCCATGTGTGATTATATCCGAAGACCGGGGACATCTTCTATTTTTAAATCAAGTCTTTAAACTCCAGTTACTTTTTAAATATTAATATTGTACGAGATGATTTTTTTCTCCCCATAGCTTTCCTCTGAGGCAGACAGCAAACATCATTAGAAAACCAGCTAGTTCCCCAACCTGAGACTCAGATAAGGGTTCTGTCTGCTTAGGGCCCAACACCCTTCTTGGTTGCTGGAACGCTGGCATCTACAGTACCACTGAGCGTATCTGGCAAGCTTCTTCAGTATCTGGGGCACTGAGCTCTCCGTGTTCCAGAGCAAAGCAGCCAATCCAGGGCCACAGGGAAGAGAGAAGGCTGCCCCTCTCCCAACTCCGGCTGTACATCATCAGAGACAGGCAGCAGAGCCAGGGGCAGCTGGGAGCAATCCTTTGAGTCATCAAGTCATCACAGGAGAAGGCTTTAGGTGAAGCATGCCTGGAGGCTGCCTGGTGGCCTTCTGAGAAACAAAGTATCTTCTCCAAAGTATACACTTCCTGTTTACCATTGGAAAGTGGATGTCATTGAAATGATGTATCTGGACCAGCTATAAAGGCAGTGGCTCATCACGTTATTAACCAAGTTAAGATTTTTCTACTTGATTAATCATACCAGATCAGTCTTAAAAACAAAGCCAAACAAAAAAGCCAAACTACAGTGGAATGTGTACATTTCAACAGATCAGCAATTGCAAAATGCTGGAGCCGTGTACTGACGTGGCACTGGATCAAGGACTCAGTCCGTTGATGTAAATATTTCCAGATCCGTCTGCATTTGAACAATAACAGAACAGTCAGAAAGAAGGCGGGTGATTACAGTTTCTAAGGACAACTGAGTGAAAACATCTCCGTTACAAGTCAGTGCCACATAGGTGTGCTCTGTGGTCTAGGCATTTTGTCTTTTAAATTATCTTTTATAAAATTTATATATTCAAGAACATTTGTCAAAAGGCGAATGCTTGGAGGAGCAGTCTGATAAACTGTCCTTTCCCGCAGCTGTGTCTGGCAAGGGGAGGGATCACCATGGATTTTGAGTGGGGTGAGCAAGCATTCCACAGATCATCTTCTCCCACAAGCTCGGGGACGGGGGCGGGGGTGGGGAGTGGCGTCAGAAATTTTCTTTTTAAAGCATGTTGATGGTAGAACACGATCCATCAGCTCTCAGGGCCTATGAAAACAAAGGAAGGTGACGGTAGCTTCTTTTGCCCTCCGTGAGTCTTTGTTCCTTTTGCCCTTTTCTCTATGCCGAGCCTTCCAGTTCTGATCCCTGATGATCCTCTCTTTTGCCCCTCATTCCTCCTCCTCCATCCCATCTAGTTCCTCTACAGCAGTGGTTCTCAGCCTTCCTTATGCGGCAAACCTTTAATACAGTCTAAAGGGGTTGCGACCCACAGGTTGAGAACCGCAGCTCTACAGCGAGGGTCAGAGTCCTAGGTGTTTCGAAACACGCTAGGTCTGCGGTTGTACCATCTTGTTCCTCAACACCCCCAGCTGTGTATCATCAGCTCTTCCCTCCTGCCAACCATGTATCATCCCCACCAAAAGATACAAGTTCTCCTCTGGCCATGAGTTTGAATGTTCTGAATTCTTAAGGAAGCTTAATGGAGAAGAATTCCTTCCCCTCATCAGCAGTCAGTACCTGACCAGACATGCAGAGAAGGAATCGAAGGAGGCGTCTACATGAGAGGACCCCATCACTGGTGGAGTCCTCATTAGAAGGGGGCCCTGGTTTTCTGACAGGTGCTTTCCCAGAAACCACCTGGGTACCTCTGATGGAGGTGGGTGTTATGTTAAAACTTGATCTGAGTGTTCCTGTAAGTTCAATTAGTTGGGAAAGTAAGACAAGAGATCAAATTTGGTTAGATCTCTATAGAAGCCAATTTAAGAGCAATCCCTTGCCTTTTTTTGGACATGTATATTAGACGTTTATTCTGGGGAAACTTCAGATACAGGACTTGTGGAAGTAAGGGCTTTTAACATGACTTTTTTTTTTTTTTTTTTTTGCAGTTTTTGGCCAGGGCTGGGTTTGAACCTGCGACCTCTGGCATATGGGGCCGGCCCCCTACCCCTTTGAGCCACAGGCCCCGCCCTCAACATGTCTTTTTGTTAAGAGATTCCTTAGTTCAAAGGTTTGAGCTCCAGACATAACCACCTTTGTTTACTACCACCTAGGTAAGTTATTTACTTACGAGTACCTTCCGGACATTTTTCGCATAACCACAATGATGATCCCACCAAGGAAGCCAATGGCTAGTAAGACCCCAACTATGATTCCAACCAGGGTCACCGTCGTCAAACCATCTGAGTGAGAGGGGAAAGAAGCATGAATCCCAGATAGAACAGACCCCTGCGACCAAACATGTTCTTTACAAGCAACGCTACTGCCCACAGTACACAGCAATGCCCAACTTCCTAAAAATGAATTTTCCATTTGACTTTAATTCCTAAATATACTTCCTTGTTTTTAAAAAATATACTTTCTTTGGGGATGACAAATGCGGGTAGTAAGAAATCCAATTATATAAAGTCTGTAGATAGATTTATTTTTGGTACCATATTAAGCGGCATTAATTCTAGAGTAACTATCAGGTAACTAACACGGAACCACAGAACTGTCACTGTAACCACAGCTGCGGGGACGTGACTCCGGCTGAGCCCACCCCAGGGCTATGCCCGTGAAACCTGGTAAGGAGTAAAGCTCTGAAGTGCTGACTCACTAGAATATCTTGCAACAGACAGATAACAGGTAGGATGTGTTAGTTATAAAATAGTTATAGGGAGGTGCCTGTGGCTCAGTACGAGTAGGGCACCAGCCCCATATACTGAGGGTGGTGGGTTCAAACCCAGCCCCGGCCAAACAACAACCAAAAAAATAGCCGGGCATTGTGGCAGGTGCATGTAGTCCCAGCTACTCGGGAGGCTGGGGCAAGAGAATCACCTAAGCACAAGAGCTGGAGGTTGCTATGACGCCACATCACTCTACCAAAGGTGACAAAGTGAGACTCTGTCTCTAAAAAAAATTAAACAGTTACAACCCAATTCATAAGTTACTGTTTGTCTATCTAAAAAGAAGCAAGAAGTTAAAAGATTCCTAGAATTAGCACCTGGTGTGTCAATATGGAGGAGGGGCGTTAGAGCAATGGCACAAGGACCCTCCCCAATCTAGTGGAAGTTGATTTACGCGAGGAGAAACTTTGGGCTATTCTAATCCCATCTTATGAATGGTTTAATTTCTGGGTCTGAGAATTTATTACGTATCAAGCGTAAAACACACACCGGTTTCACAATTAATTGAATAGCATTTGTGAACAGCTATTTGTCCCTTTTTTTTTGTAGAGACAGAGTCTCACTTTATCGCCCTCGGTAGAGTGCTGTGGCATCACAGCTCACAGCAACCTCTAATTCCTGGGCTTACGCGATTCTCTTGCCTCAGCCTCCTGAGTAGTCCCTTTTGTTAAAATAGAGTCTCACTCTAAAGTGTCATGGCATTATAGCTCACACCAACCTCAAACTCTTGGGCTCAACTGATCCTCCTGTCTCAGTCTCCTGAGTAGCTGGACTACAGGCACCCACCACAATGCCTGGCTATTTTTTTTTTTTTTTTTTTAAAGAGATGAGGTCTTACTCTGGCTTAGGCTGGTCATGAACTCGTGAGCTCAGGCAATCCACCTGCTTCGGCCTCCCAGAGTGCTGGAACTACAGGCGTAAGCCACGGCACCAGGCCCTTATTTTCATTCTTAAAATATGCTATCATTCCCTAGAGCTGAATTCATGACGTGAATAGACTCATTTGTGGTTTGCTTGGTTTCAAATATGAGGAATTCCCCTTTATTTAAGGGGGGGAAAAAGTTTGAAACCTACTCCTGTTGACTACAATCCAGGAAAAAGAAGGTAATTTAATTCATATCAAAGACTAGGTTCAAAGACATTTTTTTCTTAACTCCCATGGGAACACGCTGATACCTTACCTTTCTCAATTGTTGTCTCTCCTACTTTCTCTGTAAAGAGACATAATAACATAGAATTATTAGGATTTAATAACTATAATTTAACCATTGGGCAAAAGATGAATTTACCCTAAGTAGAAAGTAGCAAAACATAAACGAGGAGGATGATTTCTTAAGTAAACTAGCCCAGGGGAACTTTACGCAAGCTCTCACGTGATACCGCCTTTGTAACTAATAATGATCAAATGCATGAACTCCCCTTCACGCCCACGGGTTCAAAGTACTTTTGTGAACACTCTCTTTTTCTCATTCCACATAGAAAACAAAGTCAAAACTAAACCACAAACACTTTAAATAAATGGTCTAGACATTTCAGAGGTTAAGGGCGCTGAAAAACCCAGAGTTGTAGATCTTAATCCAATGTCAAGAGTGTGGAAAACTTACAGACTGTGGTGAGGCCTATTAGTCACTTTGAAAGTAATACTCTGGGCTCGGCGCCTGTGGCTCAACGGGCTAAGGCGCCAGCCACGTACACCTGAGCTTGTGGGTTCGAATCCAGCCTGGGCCCGCCAAACAACAATGTCGGCTGCAACCAAAAATGGCCGGGCGTTGTGGTGGGTGCCTGTAGTCCCAGCTACTTGGGAGGCGGAGGCAGGAGACTCGCTTGAGTCCAGGAATTGGAGGATGCTGTGAGCTGTGATACCACAGTACTCTATCCAGGGCGACAGCTTGAGGCTCTGTCTCGAAAAAAAAAGAAAGCAATACTCTGGGGTGGTGTCTGTGGCTCAAGAGTAGGGCGCCGGCCCCAGATACCAGAGGTGATGGGTTCAAACCCAGCACCGGCCAAAAAAAAACCTGCAAAAAAAAAAAAAAGGAAAAGAAAGTAATACTCTGGTTTGGGAAGTTGTGACCAAGACCATGATTCGTCATCTTCTTTAACCGTAAAATCAGATTATGTCCAGGTGCACCCTTTGTATCTGTGCCACTATTTTAGGATTTCTACCTGCAGGTCAAACTTAGTCTAATAGTTACAGTGTGGGGTGGCACCTGTGGCTCATCGAGTAGGGCGCCGGCCCCATATAACGAGGGTGGCAGGTTCAAACCCGGCCTCGGCTGAACTGTAAAACAGAAAAATAGCCGGGCGTTGTGGCGGGCGCCTATAGTCCGAGCTACTCTGGAGGCTGAGACAAGAGAATCGCCTAAGCCCAAGAGCTGGCGGTTGCTGTGAGCTATGATGCCATGGCACTCTACTAAGGGTGACAAAATGAGACTCTGTCTCTTTAAAAAAAAAAAAAAAGAGGCTCAGCGCCTGTGGCTCAACGGGCTAAGGCGCCAGCCACGTAACCTGAGCTGGCGGGTTTGAATCCAGCCCAGGCCCGCCAAACAACAATGACGGCTGCAACCAAAAAATGGCTGGGTGTTGTGGCGGGCACCTGTAGTCCCAGCTACTTGGGAGGCAGAGGCAAGAGACTCGCTTGAGCCCAGGAATTGGAGGTTGCTGTGAGCTGTGATGCCATGGCACTCTATCTAGGGTGACAGCTTCAGGGTCTGTCTCAAAAAAAAAAAAAAAAATTCAACCCCAAAATGTCATCCTCCGAAGTCACTCTGCAAAGATAAGCCAATTATTTGCTTATCACGGTGTCCTAACATGGTGATTCCAGGTCCATAAGGTACCCTTAGCACTCAACACAGCATCAGATAGAAAACACATTACCAAAAGCAAAGTAAGTTTGTAGAAGATTCGTTACCAAGTGAGACCTTATTAACTCCTATATTCCCCAGCTCCCTCCCAATTACTGTGTCATAAAGGTGAACGCTGCCGCACGTGGGTGTTACGTGGGAAAACTGGGTATCTACTGGACTAATAAAAAAATCACCTCTCAATGGCTTAGTGCCTGTAGCTCACTGCTTAGGGTGCCGGCCACATACACCAGGGCTGGTGGGTTCAAACCTGGCCCAGGCCTGCTAAACAACAATGACAACAACAAAAAACAGCTGAGTGTTGTGGCAGGTACCTGTAGTCCCAGCTACTTGGGAGGTTGAGGCAAGAGAATCGCCCAAGCCCAAGAGTTAGAGGTTGCTGTGAGCTGTGATGCCACAGCACTCCACTGAGGGCAACACAGTAAGACTGTCTCAAAGGAAACAAACAAAAAAAAAAACCACCTCTTAAAAAAAAAAAAAAAACCAAGCACATATAACGACATTTTATCTCAGATGAGAACATTAGGATACGTGAAGTAGAAATGTGCCCCCAATCACAATTTTGGGGACAGGGTGGAGCAGTGAATAGGACAGGAAAGTAAATGAGTTGTTTCCCAGGCAATGAAGAATTTGTTTTTTTTAAAGACAGAGCAGAGTGGTATCCTGGGATGACAGAATACTCAGCGCAGAAGGCTCTGCTTTCTGCTGCTAATTAGCTATCAACCCATGTTACAAATGGGTGTTTCTTCTCCAAAATGTTGAAATGCTTTCCAGTGATCACATCCTGATTACTCTTTCCTAGCTTAGCTAAACTTGGTTCCTCTGGTGTTTAAATGTTAATCATTTAACAGCCTGGAGCGAGTTTTAGATTTTATTTCAAAGCACTTGGTAAAGTTTGGAAAAAAAAAAAAAATTGTGCTGAAATACAAATTGCACACTATCTACAAATTAACTACTTTTATGTGTATAGTTCAATTATATTATTTATATTGTTCACCACTGTCTACCCCCAGAACTCCTTCCATCTTGCAAAGCTGAAACTCTGTACCCGTTCATTAGTAAGACCTCATTCTTCTCCTCCCTGGCAACCACCATTCTCTTTTTGTCCCCACAAATTTAACTACTCTAATAGGTTCCTCATCTAAGTGGAATAATACAGTATTTGTCTTTTTCCAAGAGATAAGAGCCTCACTTTGTCACCCTCGGTAAAGTGCTGGGATGTCACAGCTCACAGCAACCTCCAGCTCTTGGGCTTAGGTGATTCTCTTGCCTCAGCCTCCCAAGCAGCTGGGACTACAGGCACCCGCACAACGCCTGGCTATTTTTTTGTTGTTGCAGTTTGGCCAGGGCTGGGTTTGAACCCACCACCCTTGGTATATGGGGCCGGCGCCCTACTCACTGAGCCACAGGCGCCGCCCAGTATTTGTCTTTTTGCAACTGGCTTATTACAGTTAATATAACATCTTCAAGATTCACCCTTGCAGGATCCTGTGTCAGCGTTTTCTTTTTAAGAATACTATTCATGGCTCGGCACCTGTGGCTCAACGGGCTAAGGCGCCAACCACGTACACCTGAGCTGGCGGGTTCGAATCCAGCCTGGGCCCGCCAAACAACAATGACGGCTGCAACCAAAAAATGGCTGGGCGTTGTGGCGGGCGCCTGTAGTCCCAGTTATGTGGGAGGCTGAGGCAAGAGAATCACTTAAGCCCAAGATTTGAGGTCGCTGTGAGCTATGATGCCAGGGCACTCTACCACGGGTGACAAAATAAGACTCTGTCTCAAAAAAAAGAAAAGAAAAAGAAAAAAAAGAAATCTCTACAAAGGCGCACTGATCTCTTTCCATGGCTAAACTGACAATGACCTTTCCGAATTCATCAGTGACTTGGTACATATAACAGCAATGAGGCAGTGCCTGTGGCTCAAAGGAGTAGGGCACCAGCCCCATATACTGGAGGTGGTCGGTTCAAACCCATCCCTGGTCAAAAACTGCAAAAAACAAAACAAAGAAAAAAAAAAAAAAACAGCAATGCCCAAAGGCTTCCTGTGAAGTTTCTCTCTGAGGTGTTCCATTCATACTGTCTCAGGTGCCAACTATGAATCACAAATACAACCAAAAATACAGGTTTAGAACAGACTCTTGCTCCATATCTATAGACATGAACTCAACGAAAGATGGATGACATTAGTATACAATCTATTAAGATTTACAAAGACTGCTTGAGTTTTGTGTCTTAGATATCAGCGCCTGTAGCTCAACGGGCTAAGGCGCCAGTCATGCACACCTGAGCTTGCGGGCTGGAATCCAGCCCAGCCCGCCAAACAGCAATGACGGCTGCAACCAAAAAATGGCCAGGCGTTGTGGCAGGCGCCTGTAGTCCCAGCTACTTGGGAGGCAGAGGCAGGAGACTCGCTTGAGCCCAGGAATTGGAGGTTGCTGTGAGCTG
>CAUYRH010031873.1:0-42669 GCA_963574655.1 Perodicticus potto
CCTATAGTCCCAGCTACTTGGGAGGCGGAGGCAAGAGACTCGCTTGAGTCCAGGAATTGGAGGTTGCTGTGAGCTGTGATGCCACAGCACTCTATCCAGGGTGACAGCTTGAGGCTCTGTCTCAAAAAAAAAAAAAAAAAACTTTATGAAACAAACATCATTGTGAATTCAATATTAATAATGCTTTATCTTATAGGTCCTATAGGGCATACCATTATACACACACCCATATCCCAGTTCATCTCTTATTTGCTTTCTGCTGGAGATAGCTGTGAATAGTGATTATAAAGCACTGGTTTTCTTTTCTTTTCTTTCCTTTTTTTTTTTGGAGGCAGAGTCTCAAGCTGTTGCTTTGGGTAGAGTGCTGTGGCGTCACAGCTCACAGCAACCTCAAACTCTTGGACTTAAGCAATTCTCTTACCTCAGCCTCCCAAGTAGCTGGGACTACATGGGCCCGCCACGATGCCTGGCTATTTTTTTGTTGCAGTTATTGTTGTTTGGCTGGTCCAGGCTGGGTTCAAACCCGGCCTCAGTGTATGTGGCTGGCGCCCTGCCCACCGAGCCATGGGCACTGACGAAAGCAATGGTTGTCTAAATGGTCATTACTGCTCCCTAGGAAGCATTTATTTGCATCATAATAATTGATAGTGCTACTGGATTTTTTTTTTTCTTTTTGAGACAGAGCCTCAAGCTGTCACCCTGGATAGAGTCCTGTGGCATCACAGCTCACAGCAACCTCCAATTCCTGGGCTCAAGCGAGTCTCTTGCCTCCCCCTCCCAAGTAGCTGGGACTACAGGCACCCACCACAATGCCCGGCCATTTTTTGGTTGCAGCCGTCATTGTTGTTTGGCGGACCGGGCTGGATTCAAACCCGCCAGCTCAGGTATACATGGCTGGCGCCTTAGCCTGTTGAGTCACAGACGCCGAGCCATAGATTTTTTAATTAGAAGGGACCAGGTACTCTAAATGTTCTGCAACACGTGGGACTGTCAGGCACTGAGAATTTTCTCATGTCCCACCTGACTAAAACTAGTACAAATATAAATTGGTAACACTTTATTTCATCAATACTGAACTGTTTTCACAAGTAAAAAATCCAAGCATGTAGGAAATAGTTTGAGACCTCATACAACTTCTCAGTACACACTGAAAGAAGTTTGAGTTTGAAGAAATATATACTAAAATTATGTGTAGTTTGTCTGTTTTCAATCTTACTCTTAACAATGTCCTTAAACCACACAACTGCTATGTAGACTCTTGCACTTATGTTCCCATTTTCAACCACCTTTCAAATGTGGTCTCTGAGGCCTTTTTACATATCAGAGAGTTGGCCTATTGTGGGATTTCAGGAGATGTATTTTGATACTGTACTTTTAAGATGTACTTCATTTTTCTCCACTTTGATAAATTTATAATTTATTTTGGGAGGTGCACTGTCCCTACTTTATTTAGGTTATTTGCTTCTTTTTCTCATCATATATATTTAAGTTGATTATTTCTTATCTTTTTCATCTATTTATTTTTCAATGCTTCTTATACAGCCTGAATGTATATAAATAAAAAACAAATGGAAAATTAAAAAAAAAACCAAATTGTTTCAACTGAGGGAAAGCTTACTATTGACGTTTTTAAAAGTATTGCTTTTTGCTCCTGACACAGTTCTGTCTCATATCTTTGACCAGACTGGCCATGTTCATCTCTAAATAAACTGAATCAAAAAGTAAAAATAAAAATATAACAAAAACAAAAAAAGAAAGTAAAAAGAAGACAAAACAACAAATAAACGAATTGGCTTCTAAAATTCTATAATTTCATAATCTCACTGTTTCTCTGGTTAAATTTGGTAGAGTCTGGGGCCTGACTATGTTATTCAGTCTTGTCTCAAACTCCTGGCCTCAAGGGATCTTCCTTACCCTCCCAGGAGTGCTAGGGTTACAAGTCTGAGTCTAGTCCCTTTTGTGTTTAGACAGCCTTACTCAACCCCAGTATTATTTCTAAGAGCAGTCCTACTTCTCCTTTTTTGTGAGACAGAGTCTCACTTTGTTGCCCAAGCATGAATACAGTGGAGTGATCACAGCCTCACTGCAACCTCAAACTCCTGGGCTCAAGCAATCCTTCTGCCTCAAACTTCTAAGTAGCTGGGACCATAGGTGCACACCATCATTACCAGATAATTTTTCACAGAAGAGGGGGTCTTGCAATGTTGTTCAGGTTGGTTTTAAACTCCTGACTTCAAGTAATCCCCCAGGTTGGCCTCTCAAAGTGCTAGAATTATAGGCATTAGCCATCACATCAGCCTATCCTACTTTTTATCTATTCATCAGATTTTCAGTGTATACTGAGAAGTTGTATCAATTTCTCCTCTCATTCTGATCACTGTTCTTTTCCTCCAAAACAAACACACTCTCTTCTTAAAACCAGAGTGCATTCTCAAAGGTGCCTCTCTAAAAAATTACTTAGGAATCACCTTTCTGAGACCTCTGTGTAGCATAAGAAAAAACTACTATGTTGCTTTTGAGAGACTGTATTAATTTCTCCTTTTTGCTCTCCAGTAATCTCCTTTAAGATGGTCTGTAAGCTACTTCTGTGTCTTCCACATGTACAGATGCTTCTAAATTTTACTCTTCTCTATATTCTATTTCTGCATAAGATTGTTAATTTTCACAGCTCCAAATATAACTGCTCTGATGACTCAACTTTCCCTCTTTACTCTAACCTGTAACATATATTATTACTATTCCACAACTGCTCCCCTTAGGTTTTCTACTTGGTTCTCTGGCAGTGAACTAAAACTCAGCAAGTTCTAAGCCATTCATCATATTTCCCCCCTGACATCGCTAACCATGCTCTTGTGTACACTTTGAAACTTCTCCATTTCTCCATGTTCTATAACATGGTAGTTATCTATGCTACACCTTTTTAAAACTTCATTCAATCAAGCTCTCTCCTGTGTCTACCTTTGGAACTTCTCTAGCATCTCTTCATTCTTTCTGATTTCCATTTCCATCTCTTAAGATCAGGTTCTCATCGTTGCAATGATTTCTTCCTATCTATAGGTACTCTCCATCTTTTAATCCACACTATATCTTCTTATCAAATCATCCTAAAATATGGTGCCAGCAAGTTTTCCTCTCTTCACAAAATTTCCATAGCTTCCAATACTTTCTGGGTAATACCAAAATTCTTTTGGTCTGGCTTTTTAGATCTTTGTTAAATTGGTTTCACATACTGTATCCAAAATTGCCTACTTATGGCTGGGCCCGGTGGCTCATGCCTATGATACTAGCACTCTGGGAGGTGAAGGCAGGTGGATTGCTTGAGCTCAGGAGTTCGAGACCAGCCTGAGCAAGAGCAAGACCCTGTCTCTACTACAAATAGAAAAACTAGCACAGTGTTGTGGCAGGCACCTATAATCCCAGCTACTTAGGAGGTTGAAGCAGGAGGATGGCTTGAACCCCGGAGTTTGAGGCAGCTGTGAGCTATGATGCCATAGCACTTTACCCAGAGCAGTAAGAGTATTACTCTGTCTCAAAACAAAACAAAAAACAAAAACAAAAAAACCTCTGCTTAGTTTTCCTCTCTGCTTCACCAAAAGTAGGCTTAGAGATCACACCTGCTGTGTATTTTCCTATGGTACTCGGCATAATGTTGGCATTAAAGAAATATATTTATTATTTAGTCACAAATATTCTCATGGTCATTCATGTCAATACAACAATACTTTAATTAGCAATTATTACATGTAGTATATAATAGAACTCTGCCAGTTGTCAGAAATAAAAAGGTGAAGATATGAACCTGTATCTCAAAAAAGCTCCCAGTCTAGGCTCGGCACCTGTAGCACAGTGGTTATGGCATTGCCCACATGCACCGAGGCCCGGCCTGAGCCAGCTAAACAACGAAAAAAAAAGCTGGGCATTGTGGCGGGCACCTATAGTCCCAGTTGCTTGGGAGGCTGAGGTAAGAGAATCGCTTCAGCCTAGGAGTTAGAGGTTGCTGTGAGCTGTGACACCATAGCACTCTCCTTGGGGCGACATAGTGAGACTATGTCTCAAAAAAAAAAAGAGCTCCCAGTCTAAAAGGGAAGAGTTGGCTTCAAACACAATAGGGTAACTACAATCTGCTATTGAACAATCATCTTCACACATCATTAAATGGTATAATAAACCAATAAATGCCTGACTCATAGGAGACCAAAAAATGTTTGCCAAGTAACTGGATGAATAAATTTACGTACAGAAGACTGTTACCCTACTGAGTTTAACTGTAGGGTTCAGCCTGAACATTAAAAATTTCTACAGGAGAGAGAGGGGTATGATTGGTATGCTCCTACTTAAAGGGCACAATGTAAGGGTATATGGTACAACTCTTGGTTACGGGACGCAGTTACAAGAGGACTCTACCTGATAAATGCAAACATTGTAACCTAGTTGTTTATACCCTCAATTTTACCTGAAAAAAAAAAAATTTCTACAGAGATAAGGATTATAAAATGATTTATAAGGTTCTACAAATAAAAAAATAACTGGGACAAATTAAGAAAATGGCTATCTTTGTCTTTGTGATAAGTTGTACACATGTTTATTAAAAGTAGCATGACAAACAATTTTCTGTACAGGAAAAGTGACCCTGTATACATACCCATGAGATCAGCAAATCCCCCTACTGGCAATCGGCAGGTTCCAGTTACAAACTGCAGAAGTCTCATTCTCTTCTCATTATCTATTTCTTTAACAAACTGCCAAAAGCATATTTAAAAAGATATGTAGGTCACATATTACATTCATCAAATTAAAGAAGAAAGAAAAACTATTATTTCAAATCATAAAGAACCCACAGTATCTATGCACTAGCTAATGACTCTCCCCAACAATATGGATAAAGAAGGCATTTCCATGTTTGTCAAAGCACCACTGACCTTCCCATAATTTTCAGGACTACATCTTTAAGGGAGATAGATAAAGGAGGATGGTCTGGTCCTGAGAGTTTCCTATGCACACAGTTTCAAGCTATTCTAGGGTAGTACCCACTTTCCCTCATGCCTCAGCCTCCCAAGTAGCTGGGACTATAGACGCCCGCCACAATTCCCTGCTGTTTTCTTTGTTGTGGTTGTCGTTGTCTGGCAGGTCTTGGCTAGGTTTGAATCCGCCAGCTCCGGTGCATGTAGCTGGCACCCCTAGCCTCTGAGCTATTGGCGCTGAGCCTTAAATGCATTGTTGACTCATGACATTTTTAACTTAATCTGAGTCTATCCACACATAATCTCATCATAAGTTAAGGAGCATATGTACCATATTTTCTTTATTCATTCATCCACTGACAGGCATTTGGGTTGTTTTCATCTTTGGTGATCTTGAATAACACCACTATGAATACTGGTATACAAAGATCTGATTGAGTCTATGCTTTCAGTTCTTTTGGGTTACTATACCTATGAGTGGAACTTTTGGATCTTACATTAATTCTACATTTAAATTTTTGAGGACCTGCCAAACTATTTTCCACAGTGGTATACTATTTAATACTATCACCAGCAATGCATGAAGATTCCAATTTCTCCACAACTTGTCAACAACTGTTATTTTCCTTTAAAAAAACACTAATGGGTACAGAGTGGTATTTCACTATTATTTTGATTTGTATTTCCCTAATGACTAATGATGTTGAGCATCTGAGGATCTTTTCCTATACTTATAGCAGACATTGTTTGGGAGATGCCATTATGATTCTAAACCAAGTCTCTTAAATTTAAACTTCTCAACATTATCTAATCCTTGAAATGAGGTATGCATGATAAAAACCATACTTTAGACAGTCCAAAAAAATTCCAAAAGCATTTAAATAAAAGGCATTTAAGTCTTATCACTGGGAATTATTTTAGTCTCTGTGGGCAAAGGTCCAAGATACGTGTGCCTTACTTGGCAACAGTTTTAAAAGAATGCTGTTAAAATCTGTATTCATTTTATTATAATACATAGGATAAACTGAAGGGCCTGAAAACATTTTGTTCTGTGACTCATTTCTGTATGTGCTAAGCAAATTCTAAAAAATACCAATAGAAATAAATTTAGACACAAACCTGCCAAAACCACATGATTTGTTTGCTTGTCCTTGTGTAGTGACGGTAGATGGCATGTCTTTGCCAGTCATTCAAATCAATTTCTTGCATTCCACACAAAAGGACCTTTAGGGATGAAAAAGCCAAATTGTTCCTTTAGTAACCTAACTATATAGACAAGATGAATATTAAACAGTTTTATAAAAACAAATTAATCAGTAGGCATTGGTTTATAAATTGTATATCAAGAATTACTCATGAAGGCAAAGCTCCATATATGGTGTTACATTGTAGATGTACTCAGGGAAATTAGCCACCCAATTATAGAGAAGCCCTAACAGTATTTTAGGAGGAGTAATACTTTTTTATTTATTTTTTTTTTAGAAAGAGGGAATCTCACTTTGTCGCCCTTAGTCGAGTGCCATGGCTTCACAGCTCACAGCAACCTGCAACTCCTGGGCTTAGGCGAATCTCTTGCCTCAGCCTCCTGAGTAACTGGGACTACAGGTGCCTGCCACAACGCCTAGCTATTTTTTTGTTGCAGTTTGGCCGGGCCGGGTTTGAACCCACCACCCTCAGTATATGGGGCCGCCGCCCTACTCTTTTATTTTGGATGAACAGTGGTTTTCTATAACCACTGGGGAGGCTTCAAAACATCTTGCTAGCAAAAATATACTACCACAACTGGAAAGAAAGGAAAACAAGTTGAAAGAAGGCAGCTGAAGGCACTATTTACTATCAGGCTGCAGGAGAATGAAGAAAATATTATTACCTCTAATTCCTTTGCATCAAAGTATTGCAAATACTGCTGGGGAAGAATTTCGTTAAAGCCCTCAAAGAAAGCTTGTGTCTGTTCTTCAACACCTCGAGATAACCTCCATTCAGCTACCATTCTGGCAAATGAATATAAAAAAGCTATCAGGAACTTTAGATTTTACCTTTAAATTCTAAAAATAAAAATAAAAATTTAAAAACTTATATGAAAAATCTCAAGTACATACAAAAGTATAGGGAATCCCTTGTACACATACTGAAGGTTTATCAAATGCCAATTTTATTTCATCTATGCCCCTCCTGATATGGCAGATATCATATTATTTATCATTTATATATTTATTTTTGAGACATGCCCTTGTTTTGTCACCTGAACTAGAGTGTAGTGGACTCATAATAGGTCACAGCAACCTCAAACTCCTGGGCATGAACAATCCTCCTACCTCAGCCTCCCAAGCAGCTGGGACTACAGGTAAATGCCACTACACCTGGCAAATTTTTCTATATTTTGTAGAGTCAGTGTCTCACTCTGTTCAGGCTAGTATCAAACTCCTGGCCTCAAGCAATCCTCCTACCATGGCCTCCCACAGTGCTAGGATTACAGGCACGAGCCACTGTACCTGGTCTATACTTTTATTTTACTATTTTTCTTTTTTTTAGATGGCTTTTCTTTCTTTAAAAAAAATTTTTTTTTTGTAGAGACACAGTCTCTTAAAATTTTTTTTTTTTTTGAGACACAGTCTCACTATGTCACCCTCGGTAGAGCACAGTGGCATCACAGCTCACAGCAACCTCCAGCTCTTGAGCTTAGGCGATTCTCTTGCCTTAGCCTCCGGAGTAGCTAGGACTACAGGCGCCTGCCACAATGCCCGGCTATTTTTTTGTTGCAGTCGTCCTTGTCATTTAGCAGGCCCGGGATGGGTTTGAACCCGCCAGCCTCGGTGTATGTGGCCGGCACTCTAACCACTAAGCTATGGGTGCCACCGAGTTTTTGAGACTATTTGTACATAACAGTCTTCTTGCTATTTGTTTTCTGTTTGTCCCATCTGATTTTTGTCCCTTTTTCCTCTGAAAGCTAGGGTAGCCTCTCAGGGGTCACTGTCCTTCATTGCTTGATGTCCAATCTTTTGAAACCTGTCTTTTTGTATGTTTTGTCTGTTTTTTGGTTATTTCTTGGAATGTTAAATCCTGGCTGTTCTCCCTTGCCTTTGAATATGTTGCCCCCACTGCCTTAACCTCCCTCTAACTGGCTAAAATGTCCAAGCTCGGCACCGCCTCTTCCAGGAAGGCTTCCCTGATGCTCGGCCTCCTCTCCCTCCCACCCATGGGCTGCTTTAGGCACCTCTTGAGGACTCTCCCCTCATGGTACATTCATGCCAGCATAACTGAATGTTTTCTTCTCTGCCATCTATGCTGAGGACAAGAGTCCTTTGTGAGAATTTACTTCACTTTGGAAATTTTGTGGCCAGGACGTAGGATTTTAAGAAATAGGCAGTTATATCCAAATTTGAGTTGAAAAGTAATCATATCTTTGTAACTGCTCTGGACTCATTCATTTGTACAGGCTAACAAATGTTTAATAGGAAAAGATAAAAATCAAATTTAACAAAAATTGTATTTCTAATAAAGGTGCAACACCGACTTTTGTAAAGAATTAAAATGGGCACTTTAGGACATTAGGAGCTCAATATTGGTAAAATGTTACCATTGTCCATAGAGCTCTCTGGTCTGTTAACCATTATATGTAGTCAGTCCTAAATGGAAGGCTTGGGACACTTTATGACACAGATCCTCTTGGCGCTTGGTACTGCTAAAGAAAAAAAAGCTGGAATTTTGGTTGACTTTGTCTTTCTCCTGTCACATCTTCAGTTTTAAAATAAGGCCTGTGTCTAGCTGGTGAGCAGGTTGAAGGTTCTGTCCCTATGCAAAAGAGCTTGACTCTTCAGAGACAGTTCCAGCTCTGTCCCTGTCCAGAACACACCATTTTGCAGCCTTGGCCTCTAACAGCAAGGCCCTTGGAAAGTAGCCTGAGAAAAATCAATGTATCCTGGGATGAATTTCTCATTCTGAGAGAAGGCAAAGAGTAGACAGGAGTCTAAGGCTCAGGCTTGGAAAAGGATAGGGTCCTGGGGCAAACGGACCAACCAGGGCCAGCCAGGAGTGGGGCTTGTGGCAGGGCCAAGTGAGACGCCATGGTGGAGCTGAAGTGTTCATCCTGGAGGAGAAGGGGCCAGCAGCTCCATGCCTGAAAGACTGTCATCTGGAAGAAGGGCTCAGCATGTCCTGTGATCCTTAGGGGTAGCACTAGGACCAACAGGAAACAGCTGGACAGCTGGATCACACCTAGAATAAGCCCACTTCCCAAAGCCGGAGAGAGGCTGCTCCTCTAGGTGGTGGTGCGTTCTATGCATCTAGCAGTGGCTACGGTCAATAGAGGCAGGTGACTGCTCTCCAAGGGTGCTGACTAGCTCCTGATTCTGGATGAAGCTCAGACCCACGAGTTACCAGCAAGCTGAAGGTGTGTGGATGGCACCCTGCCTCTCCTGGGGGCTGGTCCCAGCACCAGCCCTGCTCAGCTGTGACCTCAGACAGCGCACTCAGACTCCCTGGCCTCAGTCTCCTCCCCCAAAATAAAGGGTCTGCCTAGAGGATCCACAAGCCTTCTCAGCCTCTGTGACATTTTTGTTATCTTCTTGCCTCCCAGGTCCTCATTCCCACGACCCGATGCAATTCCCACAAGGAGAACATCCAGGGCCAGCTCAAAGTCCGCACACCAGGCATCTACATGCTCATCTTCGACAACACCTTCTCAAGGTAGGGGCACCTTATTCACCAGCATCCACGTGAGTCCACCTGTCTCCCATGCCTCTGTGCCACCCACTCTCCAGAACAGAGATGGATGTACAATACCAAGTATTTCATTGTCAGTTTTTAATAATGGTTCTTTGATTGTAGACCCCTCTACCATGGTGTTCCAGTGATTGTGATAGATTTTATGCCATACAGGCTCCTGCTGACATGGTGTCAGCACATGCAGGGCATGGTAGACACTCTGCCCTCTTGGCTCACTCAGGTTCCACAGCCTCCCCGTGTAGGAAGGACTGCTTTTCCTCTCACTCACTGGTGGGGGGACTAGAGGGGCAGAGAAGTGACACTCCCAAGTGACACAGCTTGTGGGGGAGCCAGATTTAAACCAGATGGTGCTCTTTGCCTTCTCTGGTGCCAGATTTCTACTTCCCTATCTGAGCAAATGAATGAATGAGAAAGGGAGAAATGAAAGAAGGAAGGACAAAGCTTTGAGTTGAGCAGGGCCAAGACTGCCGAGTGAGGCCCTGGGGCTGTGTCGACAGAGCAGCTTGTGCTGTCTCCAAGAAGGACTCTGAGGATGGCAGGGTGCAGCCTGGGGGATCAGAGAGGAGTTTGGGGAGGAACCTGGGAATGTAGGAGGAAGGTGGGGAGGGAGTAGGAGAAAGGATCAACATTGACTGAGACTCTGCCATTAGCCTGAGGCCAGGATGGTGAAGACTATTGGACATCTGTGCCTTTTCATGCTCTGAGCTTCAGCTTAAGCCCCTTCATTGGGGTTGCCTCTTTATAGAGACCTGCCTCATCTGTTTCAGCCACATCCTCCCTGAGTAGACCCCTGGGCTAATGGTCACATCCCCTGATATGGGCACTTGGCTTTTAGCAGAACCACATGCCAGGGCACGTGGCTGAGAGCCATTACCCTAGAAGAGGTTGGGGGATGAACTTTCCTCCTTGGCCCTTTCCTGCCTTCCCTACACTCCATGATAGAAATGAACACCCACCTCAAGTTAGCAGGACTTCATGGCCCAGTCTTGGCATGTCCAGAGAGCTATACTTAGAGCTCTCTACAAGAGAGAGTATGAGACCCAGGCCCTCCTGAGTGGCAAGACAGGGAAGTGGTTAGGGAATTGGGTTGGGACAGCTAGGCAGGATCTCTGCTCCTGCCTGATTGTTGATGAAGCTCAGACCCATGAGTTATCAACAAACAGAGTGTGTAGATGGCACCCTGCCTCGCCTGGGGGCTGGTCCCAGCTGGGCCATGGGTGAGCCCTAGTTCCTTCCTCCGTGTGGGACAGCAAATATGGGCACTGCCTCACTGAGCCCCACTGTGGACTGATGAGAACCCAGGCGTGGCATGGTGAGGCAGAGTAAGCCCCAAACAGGCTCCTACTTATCACTGACAGTGACCATGGCATTGTGACAAACTCTAGCCTTGGCCAATTGAGGCCATCTCAGGGCCTACTTGAGATTTTCAAACCATGGGTGGCAAAACTGATTTAGACGGCCGTCAGAATGAAATGTGTGCTGGCCTGGGCCCCGTGCCTCCTGCCATCACCTGCTCCATCCATTCCACCCCACATGCACACCACGCAATTGGACAGCCAGCCGCTTTGGAGCAGCCAGGTAAGGCAGGCAGGAGGTTCACAGCCTAGGACTGAAAGACATTCTTCTAGCCAAGCTCAGGAAGGTCCAGAGTAACATTCTAAGATACTGACCCTTGCAGGGGGAGAATCCACTAGACAGACAGGAAATGGGGATGAGGGCCCTGGAGAGCCACACGCTGTGAGGTGCCCAGACCTTTGAGCAGAGTTCTCCCTCCGGGGTTCCCGCATCCACACCCAACCAGGGTGAGCACAGTGACCACAGCGAGCCCATAGCAGCCACCTCCCTTGGGCTTTTAGCTCTTAGAGTGATGTCTCCCCTTTTCATTTCTCTTTCCCCAGGTTTGTCTCGAAAAAAGTGTTTTATCACTTGACGGTTGACAGGCCTGTGATCTACGATGGAAGTGATTTCCTGTAGCCTCACACACCTGGATTTTAGTAGCTTCACTTCACCCATAGGAAACACTACTCTTCTTCACCTGTCACATAAAGGACTTAATAATAATAATAATAAAAGCAGCTGCTCCAAAGCTCTGGAAGAGAGGCCCGGGCTGCTCCTCAGACACTGTGTTGCACAGGAGCACTGTGCACCCAGCACTAAGCACCCAGCACTCTTAGCTCCTGTGGCTTTTAAGGGCTCGGCATTGTTTCCGTTGATTCGAGACCCAGCTGTCCTCACACCCAAGGGTTGCTTTGCCAAAGGTTAAACACACAGGAGACTATCAGCCTCTCTAGGGATGACAGTTGGTTACTGGCCTGTGGAGAGTTTTACAGGGCAGAGATAAGCCCACCTCTGCCCCGAGCAGGGCCTGGCATCCTGGTGACCATGAGCCAAGTCCCCTGGCCTTGGGCTGTGAGGCCCTCAGCTACTCCCAGGAATAGAGGCCCAGTGCCATTGTTTGAGTCAGGCCCTGAGGTTGCCCTCCTAAAATCTCAACAAGACTCCTCCTGTCATGGTCCTCTCCCTCCCTGTCCCAGTAGTTGGGGACTGCTCCAAGCTGAGCAGTTTTGGAGGAGCGTCTAAGTTGTGCTTTCCTCTTCACCCTTCAAATAAAGCCCTTCACAGGCCAGGCCTCGCCACAGCTTGAAGCATCCCCCAAAGAGTCAGAACCGAAGTTAATCCAAGAAACAAATTGCAGCACACTGAGGGTCTGCGGAGGCCGTGTGTGCACTACAGCTGAGGCCCGAATACTGACCGATGTCGACACCACGACAGGAAAGCAGAACTGTGCACTGGCTTAGGGCTAAGTCCTCAGCTGGTGGCCTGTCCTTGTTTATATAAATAAGAGCTTCTGCTTCACCTGCAGACATGTGTTTACTATAACCAGGGTGAGAACCACTTTCAAAAACCGGGGCCTTCTTAATGGAAGTCTTTGGTAACTTAAGTACCACAGCAACAGAGTTATCAGTGGCATACAGAGGCATGACTGAGTCTTGGTCCCCAACAGCCCACATGCCTAGTTCCTGCTGCTCAGCCTGCACCCGACAGCCAGGAGACATCTCCCCTTGAGGCAGAGGGATCCTGTTTTCTTTTCCTGGACAAAAATCAGAAAATTTTCTGTTTTCTATGGTCCTTTTCTCCTCCTACCACAGAGAGCCCACCTTTGATGGCCTCTTTGTCCCTTGCTCACAGAGCCAGCTGCCTGCACTCAGACCCCAGGTACTTCCACAGGTGAGCAGAGCATCTGATGAAAGGGTCCCCTTTGACCAAGGAGGAGAGAGAGGGCACGGTACAGGCTGTGTGAGGATATGAGGGCTCAGCCCAGCTGTGCCTCCAGCTAGCCTTGTGATCCAGAGCCAGTCACACTGAGAGCTTCACTATAGCATTCATGACACTATTCTATCCGTTTTGAGGGCTGGGAATGGGTCACGGACTCCAGTAAATTCCAGCCCAGATCTCAAAGCCACTGCAAACCTGCAGCCATAGCCTCGCCACCAGCAAAAAGGACTCTCATGGAGGCACAAGGAAGAAGAGATAAGTTGTGAAATGGATGCAGACCTTTAATTCTAACAGGAGAGTTGGACACTCCCAGTCAGCTTAAGCAGGGCATGAGGAATGATGTGCATAGAGCCTTTCTATCAGGCCCAGAGAAAAGCTGGACCTCTTGCATTCTCTTTCTATGGAGCAGCTCTATCATCTTCTGGTCAAGGCCCTGACTGCTTAGCACTGGAACAAAGTGGCCAGGTCCCCAGAAACTCTGTCTAGCCTCATGTTTATCCTTACAGCCATGCCTCATAGCCTGGGATGATTAAGAGCAAATTATCGTACCTTTGAATCCATCATTTTGCAAAGGATAGTGAGAAGTCAGCTCATTCAGTGTAAGAAAGAAACTAACAAGAGGACCCAGAGCAGTCTAGAATCTTTATTCTGACTGCTTAGCTTTCCCAGGATACCTTGCAGACTCTGGCCAAGCTCATGGCCTTCTGCTGGCATCATTGCCACCATGTGCAACGAGAACCACCACTCAGTGATTGACTGATGT
The DNA here is from genome assembly GCA_963574655.1 of Perodicticus potto. Lineage (NCBI taxonomy): Eukaryota > Metazoa > Chordata > Mammalia > Primates > Lorisidae > Perodicticus > Perodicticus potto. The sequence continues at coordinate 13,726 of CAUYRH010031873.1, forward strand.
GTTTGGGGCCTGTGAAGGGCCTGAGATTCCATCAGAGATGCACTCTGAACATCTGTCACCCAGCACAGCAGGGGACTGATGCAGCTTAAAAATAACCTGGCTCTTGGAAACCACCCCAGAACCACTGTTCCAGGAGAGCTGGGGGGTTTTTGTGCACCACCTCCAACAGTGACCACCCTGTACAAAAAAGGCCTTTCTGCATCCGGAGGACTGCCCAGAGCCCCAGTGGTCACTTCCTGACTCTCTGGCTTTGCATATTTAATTTTTGTGCTGGATGGACATTTGTACTTTATTAGTTCGCTGTTCAAGCTCAAGATTGCTGTGCACTGTGCAGCTAGAGAATATCTTGGCCTATTTAAGTAAGGCTCTGATAAATAGCTTTATTCTTGTTCCTACCTTTACCGAGGATTAAGGACTGGGGTACCTTTAAAAAATGCAAATAGCAATTGAAGAACCACTGCTGAAGGGGGTAGCCTGGCTAGACTGAATTACACTAGAAATCAGCAAGATTGGGATCCCAGATCACTATTTTCTTTTTTTTTTTTTAAAAAAAAAAGCAGCCCCTTGATGGCCCAGCTCTCTGAATAACAGTCACATTTTAGTATCAATACTGGCTGCCTTGTTCACCACTGCCACTAAAGCCACCCATCACCTTCACCCAAGAACACACCAGCCTCTGTCTTATCCACAAACAAGAAAGTGCGTTTGGGGCACAGTGGTGTTTGTTCGCCAGGTCTGAGTGGACTCCACAGGGCCTCTCTCACTCAAGCACACTGGACTCCTGAGCAGGCAGACACAAGCGGGAATCTGGAACTAAAAAACCACACAGGGTTTGGAAAGTAGAAAGAAAAAGCCACATGATGCAACTAGAAATAAAGCAGATGGTGTTTCTGAACTTTGTCAGTTGTCACCTACGGTGGTAAAGCCATTCCAGGCCCCAAGGAAATCCCACTTGGGGATGAAATCCATCTGTGGTTAGATGTCCACCGATACAACTTTAGAGGAGTTTCTTTTGTAAAAGTACACCTTGGCAATTCTACCTGTGAAAATTTCTTAGGCCAAGAAACCATCCTTGGCTCCAAGGTGGTGGGAATTAAAGCAGATGCCATCTGTGAAACATAAAACCAAGGATTATTGTCAAATACATGAAGACTATTGAGATAGCCATTAATGTTTACAAAACACTTAATCAAAAGAGCGCTTCCTAGTGGAACCTTGGTAAGTTCTCATTTCATAGTGGTTCTTCCAAGGAAACAGGGAAGACTGTTTTATAATTCCCTTTGCTCTCTTAAGCACTTTTAAAATAATAAAGTATATCTTTAAATCAGGGGGCATCTCTGATAAAAAGACTTACTTAGAACCTTAGGACTTGTGTTATCCAGAGATGCTCTGCCTCAGGTGGCTGCACAGCAGCACCCAAGCCTTAGTTGGAAGGCTTAAAAATTGGAATTGCACTTTAATCCTCAATTCACGCAGCCTTATGGGATGGCAGGTCTGGGAACCCAATTCATTATCTGCCAAAGAATTACTCAGAAGCACATCGAATAGCACCCTGCCTGCACAATGGGGTGAGAAACTTTTGTATTCCAAAACATACTCTTTTGTAGTATCTGCTATGCCATTTGGAAATATTTTATTTTTTAACCTCAGAATTTAAATAAACACTATGACATTGAGAGTAGCATTGTCTTTCATTCCTTTGGGACTGAGGTGAATGATGGAATTTGCCAGGACCCGAGTTAGTCAGAGTTGAGCTACCCTGCTGGAAAATAAAGCCTCTTTTATGGCAGCTTTTCAAAGGGGCTCCAGCCAGTAATGTTCAGGGAATTTGCCAAGTGGCCTGGCATCTGAATACTTCCTGGTCTGCTGTGAGGGTGTCCTTCAGACCTGCCTGAGCCAATGCATTCTTCCATCCCACCCTCTGCCACAGGAGTTCCTGCCCTTAGCTCATATGTCCCAGCTCTCCCACAGTACACAGAGCACTCTGAGCAAAGAGCAGACTCCGATTGATCAGAATAATGGGGTAGCCTGAGGCCACAGTATGTCGTGCAACACTGGGCGGAACTGCCAAGCCGGGAGAGTTGGCACCCCACGTGCACTGCTTTTTCTGGGTCAGCAAACTTGAACCCAGGCCCAGAAGGTGCAGCCCGCCCACACTCACCTCACATCCCCAATCTGGGATGACCAGGCTGTGTCGCTCCACTACCCCTGCCCCTGCCCCCGGGTTTTTCTCTGGCCTCTTCTTTGATCAGTTATTCAGGCGAGGAAGTCACGTTTTCTGTAACTATGTCTGGTTCTCTCTCAAGGGCAAGGGATGGTGTCATACTCATTTGTTCTCCTTTCCCCTCCCCCCACAGCATTGAGCAACATGCCAGACAGGAAAAGGCTCAAAAAATAACTGATGAAGCCCAGGTCAGTTCCAATGCCTTGCGTCAGCAAAGAAATCAATAATCCCATTGGCCAACTAACTCTGCCAGGGACAGAAGCTTCTAGAACATTGCCATTGCAGAGAAAGGAAAGGGCAGACCTATGGGAGAAGATTTGAGGAGGATGGATGTGAGCTGGTCCCTCAGTCCTGCCCCTGCACCTCCTCTCATGTGAAAGATGCCCTTGAACCAAGGCTGTGGCCAGGGACCAGGTTGAAGTAATGGAAGATTGGTGTATCCAGGTGCCCTAGACATCACTGCCAAAGGATTACTTTGTTAATACAACAGTCCTTGAAACATGGTGGCCACCTGGGCTGGGGGTGGGAACAAGAACAGGATTGGGGGGGCCTGCGAATCAGAATCCTCCATTCCCCCTCACCATGCCACTAACCACAGAGTATCCCAGATGGCCAGGTCAGTCCCAGGATTCCCAAGCCCCACATTTGATTCCAGGTCTCCAACCCAGGCCAGAGACAGAGGTGCCCCGCCCCGCTCGGCCACACGGCCAGGTGGGTGCTGAGGATGCAGAGCCTCCCAGATGACTCAGAGGGCTGCTCACAGCAAGGTCAGCCCTTTCAGTTTGAAGATGCGTGGGAAAAATCTCTCACCACCCACACGTATCTGAAAAGCAAAGCAAATAAATGGTGCAACCTGTTGCCCAGAATGAGAAAATGGACTTTTTTTTGAGGCAGTGGTTAAAACTGAAGCCATGAAAAACCAGGGGGAAAGCATAGCTATTATGAAAGATGTTCAAAGTGGGTTAGGGTTGACAGAAAGGTCAGCTTTTACTTTTCCCACACCCGTGGGTTTCTGACGAAGGACAGCAAAGCTGAGCAGAAGTGTGCTGGCCAACCTCTGGTCTTTGATGTGTGTCCCCTCCTGCCCCGGCCCCATCCTCCAAGCTCTGTGGGAGGAAAGAGACCCGTGTGGTTTCCTCACACCTCCCACTGTGCATGCACTGAGGTTATCTCAGAGTTGGCAGCCTAGTCTGAAGCCTGGAATGAATTAAGTGTTTTTAGCTAAAAAAAATTAACAAAAAGAGACAGGCATCACCAAACTCGAAATGCAAGAGTGTCTTTACCAAAAGGAAGGTTCATTTCCAGGCTAGGTTTGGCTTTGGGCCTGGAGGTCCACAGAATGATTGCAGAGAAGATGACGTCAGGAGGGCCTCCCCAGCTTTCTGATGCTGGCTGAGCTACAGAGAAGAGAAGGAAACCATTTCCAGGAGGCCAGAACATCTATCTTCCAGGTCAGTGGGGCAGGTGCTGTCATCTTGGCATGAGAAAAGAACACTGGTGAGGGAGAAGGGAGAGAGGGATAACGGCCAGACAGCGCAGGAGTGGTGAGAAGGGGAGGATACACTGCCAAGGCCTTTCCAGAGGCTGCGCGTGGGTGCTGGACACAGGTCAGCTTAGCAGGAGCCATTTTTCTCAGAAGAAAGGGACACTGGGAAGTGGCAGTGTTGGTGTGGCTGAGCCCACCACTGCATTGGTGGAGGCAGAACTTTAATGTAAGCAAGGCCTGGACCACTGATGGAACAGTGACTGCAGATGTGGAAGATAAGCCAGTTTGTTGCCCTGTCTCTGGGGTGACTTTGAAGCCCTGTATGCTTCCATAGGAAGGCCACAGGAGGGGAAGCACGAAAGACAGGGTTCATGTGTGGAACCAACGGTCTTCAAAAAGACAGCTCATCTCCAATATCAGGGCCTCAGATCACTGCTTGGTTGGTTTCCTAAAGACCACATGTTCTTCTGGAAGTGAGTCTGTGGAAGGACAGGGAAACTGAAGTCAGTCCCACATCAGGCCTCCTGCCTCTTTGGCTATCAAAGGTCCAGGTGTTGAGGGACTAGGAAAAACTCATCCAGGGCTCGGTTTTGTTCCAGAGTCTACTTGTCATTTATTACGTGTCCGTAATAACAAAGCCAGTCCCAGAGAGTTTCTCAGAAGAGGGTTCTCTCACTTTAGTTACCTGGTGAGGCCACCAGGTAAATTAAATGCAGACTCACCTGGAGCAGTGGCTCACCCCTGTAATCCTAGCACTCTGGGAGGCCGAGGCAGGTGGATTGCTTGAGTTCAGGACTTCCAGACCAGCCTGAGCAACAGCAAGACCTTGTTTCTACCAAAAATAGAAAAATTAGCTGGTGTTGTGGCGGGCACCTGTGGTCCCAGCTCCCAGGAAGGTAGAGGCAAGAGGATCTCTTGAGCCCAAGAGTTTGAAGTCGCTGTGAAGTATGATGCCACGGCACCCTACCCAGGGCACAGAGTGAGACTCTGGCTCCCAAAAAAAAAAAAAATGCAGACTCCTGGGCACCAGCCGTGGCAACTCTGGTTCACAGGTGTGGTTCTTTCACAGGTCTTTCAGGTGATGCTGGTGGAGGTGGTCCTTGGTGAACATTGCTGCCTTACACTGCATTGGGTAGAACTTGAGGAAAGAGGTAAAATGAACTAACTGACTGGTCTCCTAATTTTACTCTACCAGCAGCCTGTAGATCTTGGAACTAGACCTTCATTCTCAACCCCCTGGCCTAAACACTGCGGGGCAACAATGGGAATTTCATTCTTGGAGAAGAGGATATTTATAAATAAGTCTCCTAGTTGAAACTGTTCTACAAGTAAAATCTTTTTACAACTACAGTGTTTTAATGTCTTGCATGGCCCCTGTCTCTCTGTTGCTAACTGGCAGATCATTTCTGGGTGGAAAAACATCCCCTTCCCCAAATCCTAAGTAGTTCCACACATGTCCAAATTTTAAGAAATTTTAAGAAAGTTATGGGTGGGGGAAATGAAGTTTATCAGGAGCTTCTGAGCTGGTCCATCTTCAGAGTGAGGTTCAAAAGGTCTGTAAACTTGGAAGGAGGACAAATGGCATCTTTCTCCTAACTGCTAGCTAAAATTTAGGTCTCCCTTCAATTGTGAACACGCACAACATGTCACACTAGTATTCAAGACCTGTGACGTCTTCACCAAAGGAAAAGGCAGATGTTTTTATATTACGTGACAGTTGTTGCAGATTCTCAAAATAGCATTTATACCCATCTCCCCTCTTAAAGGAAGGTTTTTGCTACATCTGCGGATGAATTTTATGTAAAGCACTAGTAAAGAGGCACATGTGTTACTAGTTCATACATTGGTTTTAGTATTGGAGAATTGTGTTCCAATATAATTGGTTTTCTTTGTAAGCCTATATATTGTATTGTAAGCATTTTAAAACATTCTGAGAAAGGGGCTATAGGCTTTATCAGGTTTCCAAAAGGGTGTGTGAGGCATGAAAAAAAAATATTAAGGATCTTTGGGTTCTGGCAGATCTTCATGAAGAACAAGCTAGAGAAAGATCAGCTCATCGCAGCACTGGTTTATCAATAGTAACAGCAATAGCATACACGTATAATTTGATAGGCTCTTGCCAAAGTCAGTGAACTTTTACAGATGAAGAAACCAAGATTTAGGAAAGCTGGTCAGCCTGAGCTATTTACAGAGCATGTTACTGCTGCTGCACTGTGCTAAGTCTAAACAGGTCAGACAGGTTTGCAAACTCATCCTAGAAAAAGTGCTACATACCTCATTGCTGAATATCACTCCAGTCACGTTAGAAGTGCTCCCCTTAGGAAGCTATGCACTGAAGCCAGCACCTTGTCCACCCTTCAAAACACTTTTTCTAGGACGGTGCCTGTGGCTTAAAGGAGTAGGGCACTGGCCCCATATGCCAGAGGTGGCGGGTTCAAACCCGGCCTCGGCCAAAAACTGCAAGTTTGCAAACTTAATTGTCAGACCTTGTATGATGACAGCTCTTATGGCCCTTCCAGAAAGAGAGTTCCAAAATTGCTTTGAAGGGTGGACTAGGCACAAGCATCAGTGCATAACTTCCCAAGGGAGTACTTTGAAGGTGATTGTAGTGATGTTCAGCAATGAGGTATGTAGTACTTTTTCTAGTATAGTTTGCAAACTTAATTGTCGACTTCATAGGAGTGGTTTTTGCTAAACCATTCTCATTTCTCTTGAATATAGATTATTTGATTGTTTATTATTTTCTTACAGCATTTATTTACCGAACAAACTTTTCTTTTTAAAAATTTTATTTCGGGGTTGGATGCAGTGGCTCATGCCTGTAATCCTAGCACTCAGGGAAGCCGAGGCAGGTGGATTGCTTGAGCTCAGCAGTTGGAGACCAGCTTGAGCAAGAGTGAGACCCCTTCTCTATAAGAAAATAGAAAAGATTAGCCGGGTGATGTGATGGGAACGTGTAGTCCCAGCTACTTGGGAAGCTGAGGCATGAGGATCACTTGAGCTAAGCCCAAGAGTTTGAGGTTCCTATGAGCTTTGATGAGTTCCGCCCAGCCAGGCTCTGGTGTCTTGGGCTCTCTGCCCCTCCCACCTCACTGGAGGGCTCCTTTCCTGTCCTCTGGTCAGCCTGTCTCAGGTGAGGCCTGGCAAAGGGCTCTCTGTGTCTTTGAAAGAAGAGAAATAATCATGGCTTCAGCACCTGCTTTCTACATTTCAGATGCTGGTAAGAAATCTTTCTGTTCATTCAGTGAATAGTCTCTGGTTGTTTACTGTGTGGTTGGTTGGTGAGTACCACAGCCAGAGTTTTCCTCACAGACAAGACCCTTCTCTCTCCATCTCGTGTGCTCTCCCTTACAGCTGAGATCTCTGGCCAGCATCATCTTGCAACAATGCAGTATTTCTATAATTATTTCTACATATCAGTACAGACAGCCCAGATAGCTAATGACCCATGCAGCATCTTTCCTTGACTTTATATTATCAAAGCCTAAAAAAAGACATGCAAATGTGTGCCTCCAGCAAGTGACTATTGATGAGTTCCTCTTCACTGCAGACATGGCTGCTAGAAGTTTTCTAGCAACTGAACTCTGAGACCTGAAGTATATATCTGGTCAATGGTTAATTTTACATACTAATAAGGTATTAATTCTGTATATTGTGTCTACTACACACAATGTATTTGCTTGTGGACGGGAGAGTGAATGTTTAGTGCAGGTACCAGAACAGTACACAGAAAGCTACTTGTCCAAGATCTTACTTGGGGAGTCTATGTTGTTCCAATGACACTTCTGTGTGTGTGACTTGTCCTGGGAGCTGTCTACAAACCAGTCTATAAGCCATGAAATGACACCAGCCTCGTGATTCTCATCTAAGGGACATCACCTGGCAGAGCCTTCCATACTACCCTCTAAAATCTGGCTTTTCTATACTGCCAGGATGGAAATGTCCTAAAGAGACTGTCACATTGCCTGTTATAACCTTGGTGGACTGACAGGCTGGCTTAGAGCATATACACAAGTTGGCTGAATAAATGAATGAGTGTGTGCTTATTCCACAGGTCTGAATAAATAAATGAGTGCATGCTCATTCTGTAGGTCTGAATAAATGAATAAGTGCAGGCTTATTCTGAAGGTCTGAATAAATGAATGAGCACATGCTTACTCTGCAGGTCTGATGATGGCCCAGGAGGATCAAATCTTGGGTCATCCAAGCTAATGACTTCAGAGTAACATTCCCTGTTTATATATGTATGTCGTGGTGAATTGGCTTAAAATTACTTTTAAAAAAAATTTATTTAAAAAGCCAACTTCTTTTTAATAATGAAAACATGTCACATTTCATTCAGTTTTCTAATTTGTTCTAATTTATGGGCCAGTGAAATGTAATTATATATTAAATTTCTCCCATATCTTTATTGTTAAAATATTCACAAGCATTTTCCTAGAAGTGCTGAGTAGATCAGTGTCCTCATGGATTTCTCCATGCTGATATTTCTAACATTTTTATTTTAGGATTAACCTGTCACTCAAATCTATCTTAATAAGAATGCAAAATTAAAACTTATGCTGTCATTTTTTTACCAGGCCTCTTTATGCAATCATTTAAAAAGACACTTTATCAACAAAGGATGCTTAAAAGCTTTAGAATACAATACATGTACAGCACATCTTAACTCCTACATTAAAGCTATGACAGGACTGGGAGGGTCCAATAGCAACTGTCAGGTCCTAGAAGTTCACAGAGCTAGACATAGTCATTGTGCATTAGGGTACAATGCAGCATTCATAGTTCTGTGGTGTTCCCACATCTCTGTTTTTATAAATCAGAGGGAGAAAGTGGGCTTCCTGCCATTTTCACCCATTATTTTTCCCATCCCTCCTTCCATCCTCAGAACCACTGACACTCTGAGTATGAGAACCACAATATCAAAGGGTGTAGTATTTGAGAATTGAAAAGCCAAACTCAACTGTGTTCTTTCCACCTATCCGGACAATGTTGTTTAGGTGTGACTTGTACTTCTTGTTTAATCTTCTAAGTTCCTCAAAAGAGCAGACATCTGGGTCTTCTCCTGGGAATGATGTCCTGTGGATGGCTCTGTCCACAGACTGACCATGGAGAAGTCATGCTCCCCTGACGGTGGAAGCGGTGCTGGCTGTGCAGGGCCCATGTTGATATGTTGATAAGCTTGTCCCAGGCCCACGCACAGGCAGCATGTGGATGGAGCAGCAAGACCTTTGCTTTGCTCCCTGTGCCTCCATTATCAAGCTGCCCATCTTCTGCTGACTTTCCCACTATATTTCCCACTATAATGTGCTTTAGAAGCTGACAGAGAGGAAAAGGGTAATATGGCGGAGTCCAGTGCTCGTGGGGGGTGTTGGAACTGAAATCACAGCAGTCCACAGTGCACTGGGGAAGTCAGATGCTTCCTCTAGAGCAAGTGGCAAATCCCGGGACAGTTTTTGGTGCTGTTCCAATAGTCTTCCTTGGATGTTCCTTTTGACTAACTATAAAAACATGGGAAATAAGTTTGGCCAGAGGAGAAATAAGCACCAGTAAGCCAAGATGGTTTGAAGACATTTGAAGATCTTCTTTCCCTGTCTCAGTCTTTTAGTCTTCACACTCTTAAAACATCTATTTAATTTTTAATTTCACACATTTAAGATATTTAGAAAGGGTAAGGAAAGTGACAAGCAATGACTATGTTAAGTACACATTAAAAAGCAAATATGAAAAATGTTTTCAAAAATAATAAATTTGCCAAATAGTTAAAATAAAGACACAAAGCAAAAGGGAATTCTATTACTTTTTTTTTGCAGCCTAATCTCTATATTAGAAGCTTTTAAAATGTTGGCGCTATGGCCTAAGAAAAGAAGCATGGAAGTAAATAGCCTTCTGGCAGCCTCAGAAAGAAGGGGACCCACCACATGGGAGAGAAACTCAGTTCAATTCAAGGGAGGATGAGGAAGGGGACAGGGGGAGGAGGGGGCTATGGGGTGCTCCCACTTAATGGGCACAATGTAGGGGTGTATGGAATACCTTTGGGTGTGGGACACAACGGCAAGAGGGACTTTACCTAACAAATTCAAATATTGTGACCTCATTTGTGCCTTCACATTAACCTGAAATTAAAAAAAGAAGGGGACCAACAGCACCAGTCCACTCTGTAGGGAGCAGCCAGGGTGGACCAGAAACAAGGGCCCCTCAACAGAGCAAGCCCATAGCAGAGCCAGTGTGGGTTCCCATTTAAGCAGATAAGCAACTCCTTGCTCAGGCTGAGGGCCACTTTCATGGCTCCACTGGACAAGCTGCATCCTTGTCTAGATGAAAGCCTCCAGAAGGGCACAGGGATGGGCTGGAAGCCAACAGACTCTGGATGACTTGTTGGTGCGGTCAGTTGTCCAGGGATTCACTGGTGAGACCTGCGGGTATTTCAAAACAGGAATAAGGACCCTCCCTGGCCCAGAACAGATGAGAGGGTAATTTGACCTGAGATTATTTCTAAAGATTCTAGATCAGGATTCTGTAAAACCTGATATCAGGCCCAAAGCCAAGGTGAAAATTTCCCAAAGGTGGCGGTTTTCATGAAACTTTCTGCTTCTGTGGACTGTGCAGTGACCAAAGTTTCTGTGCTCCCTTTGGAAGAAGTGGCATGGAAACCAAAACTACATAAGTTCACAACGCACTGAGGAAAATCCACCGCCTCCCCCGGAGGTCACTGCAGTAATGCTCCGGCAAGTAGCAAAGCCAGGGTGGGCTGCAGTGCTGTTCACTAGCTTCCTATTGGTCCCCTGTAGCCAAGGGTCAATCCATAGCCTCCTGGGGTAGCCAGTCAACTTTGAAAACTCTGGTTTGGCAAATTCTGACAAAAAGTGTCAGTATTGTTCAGATTCCTCCCTTTCTGAGTTTTTTTTCTTTCTCACTTCCTTTTCTTCCTTTGGTTTCTCTCTGGTCCCATCAGTGGGGAAACTATCTATACTTTCGTTCCTTCCAAAGGGACCACCCACCTGGGAGAAAGTCCCTCAGAGGGAGAGCGCTCCCGAGGTTGTCTCCAGCAGCATGGACGACAGCTTCAAGCTTCCCTCTCTCCTCGTAAACGAAACCCACTGGGCCTGGCTAATGCAACCCAAGTTCTTCAAGGTTTTCACAAGATCCCGGCGGAATCTCTCACCCACAAAAACATAGAGAACAGGGTTCAGGCAACTGTGGAAGAAGGCGATGGTCTGAGTGACCTGGAGGCAGATGTCAATGTTGGTGGAAATGGCACAGTTGGAAATGAACAAGGCATAGGCATCTATGGTCTGCACCAACAAAACGCAGTTGTAGGGGAACTGAGACAAGACAAAGACAGTAAGGACAGTGATGGTCACTTTGAGGGCCTTGTGCTTGGACGACCTCTTAGCTTGTATCAGGGTGTGGATGATGATGGTGTAGCAGCAAGCCATGACCACAAAGGGAAGGAAGAAGCCCAGGATGACCTTCAGGGTCAGGACGGCTGACTTCAGTTTGGTACTCTCGTCCCTAGGGTAAACCATGGTACAGACAGTAATGCCAGATTCCCTCTTGATTTGGCTGTACAGGATTTCTGGGATGCAGAGTGCAGCTGCTATCACCCAGATGGCACAGCAAACCATTTTGCTGTACAGAAGCCTTTTCTGCCTCCAGGTCTGCGCCCGCATGGCCTGCGCGATGGCAATGTACCTGTCCACGCTGACACACATGATCAGCAACACACAGCTGTAGAAGTTCATCTTGTACATGCTGTTGACCACTTTGCACATGAAGGTCTGGAATCTCCACTGGTCTGCAGCGGCAATGGCCCAGAAGGGGAGAGTGACAAGAAAGAGAAGGTCAGCGATCGCCAGATTCAGAAGGAACGTGTCGGTCATGGTCTTCACTCTCGTGCAGTACCAGTAGACGAGGATGACCAGACTGTTGCCCACGGCACCCGCAGTGAACACAAGCCAGTATAGGGGTGGGAGGAAATGGCTTGCAAATTGCCTGACGTTGCTTTTCTTACAGAAGAAGTCAGTGAAGTTGAAGTTCATGTAGTCATCGGAGGAGGAGGCAGAGTCATAATTGTAGTCATCAGACATATTAGGAGTAAGGCCCTGCGAGGGGACATGAGATGGCATTAAGTCAAGGACAATCTTTTGGAATTCCTGTCTGATGGCAGAGGCACGGACCACTTGACTTTCCAACCCCAAAATCTATGATAAGGCAAAAGACATATATGTGTAGGAATTAGGAACTCTGAGGACATCTTTTTGGGGTGTAATATGTTTATTTATTCAACAAATGTTTATTAAGCACCTACTGTGTGTTGATTATTGTGCTCTGAGCTAAAGATACAGTGGCTAATAAGTCAGACATGGCTCCCACTCTCATGGAGGACACGGATGAGCAAACGAACGTTGACAGTGCGCTGGGCTGGGTGGAAAGCTCCCTCTGCATGGCCAGTGCACATTTTATCAAACCATGTGAATGACTGGGATCACCTTCTCTTAGCTATTCCACCTACCCCTCCAAAAAAAGAGGTCAAGCAGAGGCTTTCGAACTTAACCTTTTGAGTCACAGACCCTCTGATTTTCCTGAAAGTCCAGAACCACCAACACATACTCTCTCACACATGCACACACATTCAGACACTCTCAACTGCAGCCACACACAAACACTGTGACCCAGCATATAATTTGCAGGGACTTTGTCCAAAAATTATTAATGTTAAGCATTTCAAGACAGCAAGCCTTAAATCAAGCAAGCAGCACTTCTAAGCACAGGGCCCCTGTGTGACTATGTCGGTTGCCCGACCGTGAAGCTGGCCCTGGCAAGCACATACACTAACACGTGCACATGCATAATGCACATGAGCATCTACACACACTCTCGTGTGCACAAACATGCCTACACTCACGTTCACATGCACTTACGTACACACTCATGCATGCACACTTATATACACATAGGCATGTGTCTAGACACATGTACCACCCTCATGCCTGGTTACACTTTCTGTTGGTTCCTAAACCAGGAACCGTCCTAGAACACCTGCTAGATGCAGTGGTTCTCAACCTTCCTAATGCCGTGACCCTTTAATACAGTTCCTGTGGGTCGAGACCCACAGGTTGAGAACCGCTGTGCTAGAGGAAGAGGAAATAAGGGCTGGATGTGAGCCCTTGAGACATGAGCCCTTAAGTGAAGCCTAAGGTGGGCAGGGAGGGAGGAAGCGCATTGCCAAGCAGAGACAAGGGCTGCCAGATACAGGGGAGAGTCAGTTCAGCACCTGCTACATTTTGTTCCCAAACCTCTGCCCACAGATCCGCCAAAGCTCTGACTTCCCATTGGTCCCCTCCCAGGGCTGCCATTAGGCCTCATAGGTCCCACCAGGGACCACTGCTGTCAATCCCTTGCCCTGAGAGATCTTCCTTGACAGATCTCACTTCTGCCTTTATTTCTTCCTAGGCAAATGCTATAGTTGTTCAATTCATCTGAATGTATTTGCTCTAGAAGTAACCCCAAATCCACAACAGGTTTTTTTTTGGATTGTTAACATTAATAAATATTTAAGTACAAATATTTAGCTTATGTATTTGTTTGTTTATTCATTTATTTATTTTTGTTATTTTTTCTTTGAGACAGAGTCTCACTTTGACTGTCCTGGGTAGAGTGCTGTGGCATCATAGCTCACAGCAACCTCAAACTCTTGGTCTCAAGTGATCCTCTTGCCTCAGCCTCCCAAGTAGTTGGGACTACTTGGGTGCCTGCCACAACCCCCGGCTACTTTTAGAGACGGGGTCTCAGTGTTGCTCAGGCTGATCTTGAACTCCTGAGCTCAGGTGATCCACCAGCCTCCGCCTCCCAGAGTGCTAGGATTATAGACCTGAACCACTGCACCTGGCCTTAACTTATGTATTTAAATATTCATACTGAAATAAAATATGAATACTGTTAGCTGGCCTCTCCCTGTCTGTGTATGTTATAATTTCCACTGTTGCTAGTAGATTTAACTAGCATTTCCCAAACCTTGTTTTGGGTAGAGCACTAGTGGTTAAATAGTTGAAAATCTCTATTACCTTCTTAGAGAGTCTCACTATGTTGCCCTGAGTAGAGTGCTATGGCATCACAGCTCACAGCAACCTCAAACTCTTGGACTTAAGCGATTCTCTTGCCTTAGCCTCCCAAGTAGCTGGAACTATAGGCGCCTTCCACAACACCTGACTTTTTTTTGGTTGCAGTTGTCATTGTTGTTTAGCAGGCTTGGGCTGGGCTTGAACCTACCAGCTTCAGTGTATGTGGCCAGTGCCCTACTCACTGAGCTAGGGGCACCAAGCCATTCTTTAAAATTCTTATTACTCCCAAGCAAGTTAAAGACTCTGAAAACTTGTCTTATATTAATTGTGCATTTAGAATAATAAACGCTCAGAGAAGTCCTTCAGAATCTGTCGAATTTTGTTTGGCAAGGTTTCCTAAACTTGTTTTAATGTGTGTGTATGGAATGCTCATTAGATTCAGGGCACATTGAATTAACTGATAAAAGGCATCAGATAACAGGAGGCTCCTGTCTCCTGGATTCTGAAGCTCACATCATGAGTCCATCCTATTTGGGCCCTGGTTGACAGGAAGTAGCAGGAAGACCCCAAGGATACCCACCCAGGATAACCTGGATGAAAAATGGGAAAATCTGACATCTACTCCCAACTCCAATGCCAGTGTACCACCAAGAGAAAGTCCTATCCCAAAGAGAAAGACGTGGGGCAGGATGCTAGAGATGGCCTGTGCTGCAAAGAGCTGAGAAAAATCCCAGTCCCCCTCATCCATTTTCAGGCTAAACTTAGAGATTTCTCTCTGGAGTCAGCCACTGTCTGGAAACCTAGTCTTTTGGGAGTAAAGATTCATGGGAGACATATATTTTCATGACAATGCCAGGAAAATCCTGCCAGTGCTAGACATGGGAGCTGCCATAGTCACGGCCCCACCAGGACCCCATCCCGGAAGAGGTGGGGCTTAAGTGGACCTTAAGTGAAAGGAAGAATTTCAGGATAGAAAGAAGAATGCGAAGAACATGGAGACCCAAAAATGGGCATCATGGTAGATTTAAGAGATGGAGAGGATGACATTTCGGGGGTGCTTCTCCTAGGGTCCATCAACCCCCCTTCCCCTGCTGCAACACCAGTGGCAAGGAGCATCCCTGGGTGGATTTGAAGGATGTGTGAAGAGGAAGGCAGAGAAGGGAGGAAGAGGAAAGCAAGTGGGGAGCTGTAGGGGAGAGTTGTGCACATGGACAAGCTCAAGAAATGGCTTTGGTTCCGGAGGGAAAAAGAGAGGAGGCAGTGGAAAGGCAGCGTCACTTTGCTGTGCTGGCCCCAGCCAGAGAGGATGACCCCTGGCGCATGGGGAAAGGGCTCTGAAGCAGGGCGGAGAGGACGGCAGGAGGGTGGACAAGGCGATATGCGGGAGTCCCAGTGTCCTTGGGTGACCAGTGCTCTCCACTGCCCAGGGCAGGCACAGCCACGCTCCAAAACTCAGTCCCACTACAAGCATAAGGGGCATATGTTTTTGTTGGGTAAAGACTAGAGAACCCTGTACTTTAGCATGGAATTATTTATTTAGTTAGATTAGAGACTCCGTGGGCATATTTTTAAAATGATTCAATTCATACACAAGAAAGCCTGAATTTATATGACTCTTGTCAAGGAAGGCCACAAGAGACATTCTGAACACCTGAGGGATAAATCTTCTTGGGATCTTGGACATAGGGGCCTTTGAAAATCTCCCAGTAAATGTAAATAACCCCAGTGCACAACCAGGCCAAGGGCCCGTCCTGCCTGTCTGTGTCCCACAGGCTCCCGGACAGGGGTATCCTCTCCTTGGAGTCCTGGGCCTACATGCAGTAGCCCAGGGAACCACAGCTAGGCAGCTCTCGGAGCAGGAGGGTCTCCAGAGCTTTCCAGGGCCTCCTTCTCTGATTCCTGCATTCTCTGGAAACCCTTGGCCAACCCCAAATTCCCACCTCTGGGGAATGGATGGAAGGAGGGCAAAGACTGTACCAGCCAAGGCTATGTCCCATTGTTCCTTAGCACAGAGGTGGCACGCGGGGATGGGAGACAGGATGAGAGTGGCAATGAGCAGGAAGGAGATGGACTTGTTGTCAGCAGTTGTCACCATGTCCCCATACTTGAGGCCTGGAGTTCAGTGCCTTTGACACTCACCCATAGGGAACAACCCAGCGAAGCCATGAGTGCTGAGACCACCCCTGGGCACTTCTCCAGAGTGCTATGAGGCCTTGAACCATCAAATCAACTCTCCCAGTCTCAGTGTCCTCGCCCGTAAAGAAGACTCTGCCTTATTATGAGGCTGAAGGAATCTGGGGCACCTGGGTGAGGACTAGTCCTCAGAATGATGGCCAGAGGATGCCACCAGCTACTTTCCACCGAACATGGGAGTCGGGGCACAGAGGCCCCATCTTCTTCCATTTAGGTGGTACTAGGTTTCCCTGGGCATAGAAGGTCAGTATTGGAATGCAGTGTCCTTATCTGGGGCTGCCTTGCAGAGTCTGACTATTTTCTGAGTTCCCAAAGAATAAAACCAAGTGACTGACAGTCTCAGAAGCAGCCCTGGCTCTGCTGCCTCCATCTAGATCTGCTCCCATGGCCTCAGGATGGAAAGGTGAATTCTGATGTAGGAGGAACTGAGGCATCCACCTCCAGTCAGAAAATAGACAATGACCCTGTTTCCTCCCTGGGACGAAATTAATTTCCATTGTTTGTTGTTATGGATCCGTGTGCAGTTAGGTAATTGCACATATATGACACTAAAGAATCATTAGCTTAGCATATAAATAATTGAGTTGACAAACTACTTGAACCACCATTGTCCTAGCTCATGGAAACCTACAATGTACTGTGAAGAGCAGTTGTCAGCTCCCCTCACAAGGCCTTAATTCAATTATCTAGATGTAAAACTCGGCCTTTCCCTTTGAGAAAAGCAAAATTAAAACTCGTAGGTGTTTCTGTAAGGCATTTATGAATACCCCAAAAGGAAAAGAATTTGATTTGATTCTATAATTAATTATATTTGGCTATAAAAGAAAAGGTGATTCTCTGGATGGTGAGTTGACTCACACATTTTTGTTCAGTTCCTAATCTCTTTCAGAGGAGTATATATCATTGTGTGTTTTCATAAGGCCTATATAATACTGTGCAAGAAATACAGTTAATGTGCCCACTATGGGTCCTTTAAAAACAAATTAAATGTGCCAGGTGCATTGGCTCATGCCTTTAATCCCAGCTACTTGGGAGGTGGGAGGAATCCTTGAGCCCAAGAGTTCAAGATTAGCCTGGACAACATAGTAAGAAAGACCCCATCTCTAAAAACTAAACTAATTAATTGAATTGAATGGATTCTAGACTGCCCTTGCTTACTTGAGTTTCAGAACACACACACATAGAACTAATCAGGTCCTAGTTATAAAGATCATAAAAACCTTTACCTATTAGTAACGTTTACCTGTCTTTACAACATGTCCCAAGGTACCTCTGAGTCTTTGCGTTTGCAAAGTCCTCCGTGCTGGACAACAACCTACCTGGGCATGGGCGTTGCCAAGCAGGGGTCTTACCCTGAGAAACCACACAGAAAAATCCTTCCTCTGCAATGGATTTCTTCCCACATCCCAACAGAAAGGAAGATACATAAGTGCTCGTTCTGGGGATCTAGAGGGGAATGGCTGTACTCACTGTGAATTCTGTGGCCATCATGGTGGGTCAGGTACAAGCCTGCTTCTAGAAAGAAAGGGCAAAAATCAAAAAGGGGACTGGCTTATAAATGTACAGTAACAACCAAAGACCAAAAAGATGAGTTTAAATATTAAATCTGTTTATGCTTGTGAAAAAATATCTCAAGCAAAAGTTACAGTCTGTTTTTACTGATATCAACTCAAATATTCTAGATTTCAGAATCATATCAATTGTTAACATAGAAATGAAATAAATCTCTTTCTTGAAGTGATTATTCACCTCCTTGACTCTGTTAGTCACAGAGGGGACTAATATTTGTTTTCCTTCTTCATAGACAATAATTAGTGACTCTCATCCCCTGTGAGGGGACTTTTAACTTTTTCCTAGCCTGTTCTTTTTACATTAGTGTCTTTTCTCTTTTCTCCTGATTCAACTTGTCTGGCAAACCCGGTTTTGCTAAATGGCTCCCCTTCCCTCATTCCATGACTAAGGGACTCACGAAAGATGGCAGGACTGTGGTTGCCTTGAGAGTGCTCTGGGCCCAGCTCTGCCCAGGGGAAGGGCCTCAGGGCAACCAGGTGGTGAGAGGGACAAGAGGGCTGAGTAGTGCCCACTGGGTTTGGGGTTGAGGTCCTTCTCCCAGGAGGCTCCATGGCCCAGCAACCCCCTTGCTCCACTTTACTCAACTCCAGCAGGAGGAGGTCTTTGGTCTGTGTACTAAAGAAAAGGCCAACTCTTTGTTCACTAAAGGACAGGGCCTCTGAGCTGACTGCAGTGGTCACTTTCATGTGTTTTGAATCTCTTTAAAGCCCACCTCTATATAACCAAAGAAACAACAACTTGACCTCCTTCATAGAAGGGGTCTGAGCCTGAGCGAGGTCATGTCCTCCTAAATCTTCATGAAGGACATTTCAAATAAACATGTCCAGCCACAGGTTCTAGAAAAAAATACTCTCCCCTCAAATCCAACTGAAACCTGCTGGCTTCCTTTCCATAACAACATCAGGACCCACCCTGGTGAAAGTACAGTTATTTCTAATACATAACACATGGTACAACCACTTCGGAAAACAGTTTGGCGGTTTCTTCAAACGTTATATATATACTTACCATGTGATCCAACAATCCCACTCCTACGTATTTAAATAAGAAAAATGTAAGCATATGGCCCCTGTCCCTACAAAAACTGGTGCATGATACTAATAGCAGTTTGATTTGTGTTAGACAAAAACTGGTAACAGTCTAAATGCCTATCAAGTAGTGAATGGATAAGTAAACCGTGAAATATCCATTCAATCAAATAGAGAATGAACAATTCATTCACACAGCAATGTGGATGAATCTCAAAATAATTATGCTTAAAACCAGCCCAAAAATGTACATACTATATGATTCTATAAAATGTACATACTATATGATTCTATTTACGTAAAACTCCAGATAATGCAAACTAATCTGTAGTGACAGAAAGCGGGTCAGTGATTTCCCGGCAAGAGAGAGAAGGGCAGGGCAGAGAAGGGGAGGGCAAAGGGGGGGAGGGCCGGCAGGTGCAGAGGCGCAGCAGGAAGCCTGGGGGTCAAATAGTTCACTGCCTAGATTGTGGGGTGGTTCATATGGAATGTGCATGTCAGAGCTTACATTTTGTACTTCAAGTATCTGCAAAGTGTTGTATTTGGACCTTGATTAAACAGTTAAAGTGAAGGAGAAGAAAACAAGGTCTGACGAAAACATTCTGATTTTCTTCGCTCCTCAGAGTCATATCTGGCTATTAGCAGGCAGGGAGGAAGAAGCCAGAACTTCCTGCCGGGAGTGCCTCGTGCAGTTGTGGTGGCCTTGAGAGGTCAGTATGAACTCTTGTGTTTTTAAGATTAGATTAGGTAGAGACAGGCAGATAGGATGATGTATAGAGAGACAGATAATAAAATAGACAATAGATGAGAGATAGAGATAGATGATAGATAGATATCCCAAGTATATGTGCACGTGTGTGTTTCACATACACATTCCTGACTCTTCCATGACACGCAGTATAGTGAGCACTAGTGCCCTTGTCTTGGTGTCTAACTAACTCACTTTCTCCACCAATAGGAACCAGGGCTCCTTAGAGAAAGGTCTGGTTCCATAGCCAGGGCAGAAAAACTACAAGATGAACCTGAAACAGCTTCTCGTCCCAGAAAGCAAGGAAGTGCTCAAAGGACCATGAGGACTTGTCACAAGGACCTGGGAGCCAACTTGACAGGGCTCCCACTAGTGAAATCTGAAGCAATTTGAGTATACAAATAAATAACAATACGAATACTTACAGCACATTCAATAAAATGAGAACCTGTATGGATGCAAATGAATGAATAACAAACACGGGGAAGAGAACGCTCTTATTATGGTTCCAGCTAATAAACATAGAAGGGAGAATGGCATTAGAAATCACCCATGGAAGCTGAAATCAGTGGATGACCATTGGACGGGGAACAGAATATTCACCTCATCTCAAAGGCTCTCCCCCAGATGACATATTGAATACAAAGGGAACTTCACCGTGGAGAAACTTAAGTGACCTTCAAACCCCACACCTTCCAGGCGGGCACAAACCAGACATCACATTTGTCCTAAAATGATGCATTGAAGAGGAAGGACACAGCGTCTTTATTCTTGACTAAAAACACCAACCCAAATCTAGGAATGAGGAAACATCAGACAAACCCCAAATGAGAGACTTTCTGCAAACTAACTGGCTGAAAATTCTTCAAAAATATGATAGTCACACACGTGACACAAAGAAAGACGAAGCAACTGTCCCCGGATTGAAGGAGACTGAAGGGGCACAACAACCAGATGCAACACAGAACCTGGGTGTGATCCTGGAGTGGGGAAAATGATCCTTAACGATGTTACTGGGAAATCAAGGGCGTTTCCACGTGAACTGTGACTTAGGTAATAGTGCTGCATCAGTCTGCAACTTCAAGATTTTGCTAACCCCATTGTGGAGAATGCCTTGTTCTTAGGAACCATCCCCTGTTAAGCATTTTGGGGAAAAAGAGCCCAATGTCTTCACATGTAATAAAAACATGTGCATAGAGAGAGAATAATAAAGCCAATGGGGGGAAAAGGGAAAAAATGATTTGGATAAAGGGCTCATGGACATTCCTTATGCAACCCTGGACGTTTCCCTAATGCTTCAAATTAGATCCTAACAAGAGTAACAAATTGGAAATTGAGCTCAAGATACAAGAACAGCTGAAACAGGGCTGAGTCTGAAATATTATAAATCTAAGCAGCTTCGGCTACAACCATGACCTCACACCAGCTACCTGGGCGAAAGCCAGTTTCACAGTAGCCCTCTGAGTGTCAGGAAAACTCTGGTGTTTGTATTAAAAAACAAAAACAAAAACATGCTGGACAGGGCAGTGGCTCACGCCTGTAAACCTAGCACTTTGGGGGGCAGAAGCAGGTGGATTGCCTGAGCTCAGGAGTTCGAGACCAGCCTGAGCAAGAACAAGACCATCTCTACTAAAAATAGAAAAACTAGCTGGGTGTGGGGCCTGTGGTCCCAACTACTTGGGAGGCAGAGACCACAAGTGATCAAGGGGACCACTTGAGCACAAGAGTTTGGGGTTGCTGTATGCTAGACTGACGTCACTGCTCTCTAGACTGGGCAACACAGTGAGATCCTATCTAAAAGTTAAAAAAATTATAAAACACTTGCTTTTGTTTTATGACTTTTCTATTATTATAAAGTAACAGGTTTTGTATGAAATCAAAATCACCCATAATTTTAGCATCCCAAAGATGCTAATTGCTCTTAACGTTTTGTTATTTTTCTTCCCAGCCTTTTCTATGCATTTACACACTTTAATTAATGTTTTTTCTGGTTCTTTTTACTTAACAGATAATAAGCGTTTCCTTCAACATTAAAAATTCTTTAGGCAACGTCACCGCGTGCGTCAGTTGCATGGCATTCCCACATAGGGGAACATGTTCCCACATAGGCTGTGCCACAGTTCACGGCCTTCACACATAGGGGAAAGCCCATGAACACACATGGTGTTCCCACACCGGCTCTGCCACAATTGATTTAAACATTCTCCTCTGTGGCGGTAATTAGCTTGTTTCTAACCTTTTTTTATAGTTATTTTGAATATTTCCAAGGTGAATGGGAAATATGTTTTCTTAAAAAAAAAAAAATTATACTTTGCCAGTTTGTTCCTAAGCACAAGAACCAAGAACTTTCCCCCAGGTCGTACATCTGAATGTTCTGGTGTCTTCTTTGGAGTGATTGATTTCTGCTCAGGATCACTCCAGATGCCATCAGGAAGCCCCGTCAACATCTGTTTGAGATGGGATATTTAACCAGCAAGCAGAAAAGCAGCCATTGGGGCAGCTGAGAGTTGCTATTCACTTTTTTTTTGTGCAGAGGAAAAATACCCTGGTGAGTTTGGAAGACCCCAACTCAGAAAATTTAACATTATTATAGCTTGGCGAATAGGGAGATTGGTTTTTGAGACACTAGTTAGAAAACACTTCATATATTTCTAGTACCCATGGCTTATGTCTCTTCCTTTTTACTTGCATGAAGAGATTAAATATTAATCAGATGATAGGTGAGAAAAAATTTCAAAGGAAGAAGCCACAGAAAGAAGAAAGAATGGCTTTAGTTATAGTTAGTTATAGCAAGTTTCAGGTTGAAAATAGCAATTGATCACAATGATGTTAGTCAGAGTTTGGGGAAAAGGCCTCCCCAATGCTGGGGGGAGCATAAATTCAGGTGACCTTTTTGGAGGGCCAAGCCATGTCTGTCAAAACTTACGAAGTACTACATGTCTGACTCAGCAGCTCATCTGCTGGGAATTTGCCCTTCTGGTATTCTCACAGAATAACATAAAGATTCATATATTGGCATGTGTGTTTCAGCATTTTACTGCTGAACAAAAAGCTGAAAACAACCTAAATATCCGGATATATCCATTCAATAAAGCAGTGTGTAGACAATACAGAGGCTAAGATAGCCCTTATGCTGATGGAAAAGAGGTCACCATGATGATTAGGTTATGATGCAAGGTGTAAAAGACTATGTCATGTGATCGTTTCAACAACAGATAGAAAGGGGTATACACTTCATCGCTGAACAGCACTGGCTGAAACATTCTGGAAGGAGACTGAATCCTGATGACTAGTGAGACTTTCATTTGTTCCTTTAGCAGTAAATATGTTACCAAATGTGTGACATTTTATTTTAAGAGCCACTATAAAAATAACTTGTCATCTTAACAACAACAAAAAAAAAACCAGGCAGCCCAGTGTTCTTCGGTTCAGCACACCTGTGTACAAAATTTATCCAAAGGAGGAACTTGTAGGCTGCCCCAGCTGGTGCACAAAGAGAGAGCTGGGGATTAAATTCACAGAAGCTACTTTTTGCAACTTTGAAATCCTACACTAGCTTTCTACAAAGGCTCACCTCTATTCCATCCTAGATGCGCTTCTGGCCCATACAAACTTTAGAGAGACCCACCATCTAAAGACTGCACAGGCAGCCTTGCCACCTACTTCTCTTCTGTTTTTATCAGAACACTTAGCAAATATTTTATTTCACCAGCTACAAAGTCTCAGAGCTTGTTTTCATTCTATTCTGGCCCCTGGGAAGTAGGGAAAACATAGTAAAGTCCACCTGGCGTACTGAGAGTGCAGAAACTCTCAATGGTCTGCTGGTAGTGAACTTGTGACTGACTCAGCGGCACAGCAAATCTCTCCCCTCTCTGTTCCGTGTGGCCTCGTGATGGGTGTTGCAGCTGCCCAAATCTGAAAATCCTGCCCATGTTTTTGCAGCATAGTGGGATGAAGTCAGGGAAAGTACACTGGACCAGAAGTCAAAGGCCCTGTCTGTCCCTTGCTGCCTGTGGGACCTTGGCAAGAAGTGACATACTTTCACCAAGGCGTGGTTTGCTCATGTGTAAAATGGGGATGATAGCCTAGCCTACCCCAAAGGCTTGTTGCAAGGGTCAAGCGCGGTGGTGTGTGTGAATGCTCTTAGCAGAACACAGAGAGCTGTGTGAGAACACAGGAACATTCTTCATCCCACAGCTCACGTGTTCAGTGGGCCTTACGTAACCGATATCCTTGCGGGGCTTAAATGGTGTACAAGACACGATCCATGCCCTCAAGAAGCACACGTTCAAGTATAGTAGCTAAGTTGTAGCTGCAACAATGGTGGATGCTATCAGATGTGGTAGGAACTGGGCAGAGAAAGTGTGTATCCAGCTCTGGGGAAATGTAGACTGGCTTCATTGAGGAGGTGATGTTTTTCTGGTCTCTTAAAGGCTGACAAGCTTGGAGACATGCAATAAGGGGAATGAACATCACCCAAGGGCAAGAAAACAGACTAACAAAGGTATGAAATCCAGAAAGAATAGTTCATACCTGTAATCCCAGCACTCAGTGAGGCCAAAGGGAGAGGATCACCTGAGCCCAGGTATTTAAGACCAGCCTGGGCAACATAGTGAGACCCCATCTCTAAAAAAAATGTTTTTTAAGTTACCTGTGCATTGTATAATTTGCCTATAGTCTAGGATCTTAGGAGGCTGAGGTGGGAAGATCCCTAGACCAAGTAGTTTGAGGCTGCAATGGGCAATGATTGTGTCACTGCACTATAGCCTGTGTGGCAGAGCAAGAAAATGTCTCAAAAAAAGAAAAGAAAAGAATAGGGTATGAGCATATGTGCAGGGCCTGGGAGGGAGCGGAAAGAGAGAGAGCTTCTAATTCTTAAGAAGTGACCTTTAGAACCCAAATCCAAAAGTGCTTATTAGAAAAGCTAGGCAGGAACCCACTGTTCTATTATTTTTGTATTCTCCGCTGTCCGTAAGAAGCCAACACGAGAATCAGCATGGAGCTGTGGGTAGGCAGCACCTCCCCGGGCCCATCGCCGCCGATGCTCGCAGGGCTGCCGTTGCATCAGATACTAGCATGAGTCAGGAACACAGGCCCTTACTCTGATCTTTGTACTCTGATCTTGCATTTTTTCATAGCTCTGCTTCTTGTTCCCTACCCGTTGTGGTGGCTCTGAGTGGTCTTCAGGACATCCACTCACCAAGCCTGGGGCAGGTGCCCACTACTCACACCCGGCAGGTGCTTCTCTGCACACGGGGCTCCCGTGTGACACCTGTGAGGAAATGAAGCCCAAGGGGGCTTCACAACAGATAGACAGATATTGGAAGAAAGAGACTTTGAAGACTCCAGGCACTGCCGTGCCAAAGTAACCGGTTTGTTCAGCAAAGGGAGTGAGAAGACAGGCCTCCCACGGATCGGCTGCCCAGCACTTCCAGTTTAGCACTGGACGACAGTCACCTGACGCGCCAGCATCTACAGAGTAACAGCTAATTACGAACTAAACAGGGTGGATGTGTTTGAAAAGACAAACCTGTATCCACTGATGAGTCATTTAAATAACTTTGCCTTTTTCTGATGGTAAAGGAGTACTTTCACAATGCACAAAAATATCCCCAAAATGCAAACATGTATTTAGGGTATGGAAAAAATGAAAACCCCTCAAGCACCCTTTCCTCGTTTAGCAATCATTAAATTTCTGAGATACATCCTTTCTGACTTCTCTTCTGGCACACAACCTCACACACACACACACACACACACGTACACTGCACACACTTAGTAGGAAATTAGACTACATAGGTCATCTTCTGAGTTGCTTTTGACTTGACCATCATCCCCAACCACTTTCTAAGCTGCACCATTGGGTAGAATGGAGGCCAAGTATTCCCTTGTCTGGAGGCACCACAATTCACTTAACCGTTCACTTTGTCGTGCAAGTTTGGTTGTTTCAAATTTCCCACTGCTATAAAGAATCCTGTCCAAGGGGCAGTCTCTCTGCCCCTTAGAGGGGCTTTCTTTTCCTGGCTCCTGGGCACCTTCTCGGCCCTTGTCCCCAGCATCTGCTTCTCCCTCCTTTAAGGTACAAATTGAAGAGCCTGGAACCTAAGCTTCATTTGTGTGGGTGGGGAGGAAGTCTTATTACTCATCCTACAAGAAACCTGGGCTGGGCAATACCAAATCAAATCACCTTTGCCTTTCTGGAAGTTTCTAGCAAAGTACCTGGTGTTCAGGACCACTTAAGAAGTGAGCACAAGCCTGGGTTTTAGAAGCCATCATGGTAGCACATAACCAAGGGCACAGGGCACAGGTAAGGCTACAGGGAGGAAGAAGTGTAATACTCACTGCGGAGGGCAGCTGGCGGCTCCAGGGGACAGCGGGCCCCACCAGCTCTCAGCGTGTGGGGAAAGGGCTGGGCTGCTCCGTCTAGGATGAAGGGCAGGCCTTCTGTGAGTTCTGAGCAGACAGCCACCCAGCACATATACCAAAAAGGAAGCTAGGCCACCCCAGCCTGTGTTGTCACTGGTGGGGTAGCCTGGGAGGGTGGGGAACCACCAGCTGTAGGTTGCAGCAATCAGCGCAAGCATTTGCAATCAGAAACAAAAATCTAAGAACTGCTGGGATAAAGGGAAACCAACTTCTCTGAAAACACACACACGGACTGCTAATCTAAGAGTAAATTTGCTTCCTAATAGCACAGCCATTTACAGGGAGTGGGGAAATGGGAAGTCCCACGGAGAGAAGTCAGCCTTATCAGGCACTCCAGAGGTGCACATTTGGAAGATGTTTGTGGGTGGTGTTACCTCAACAGGCCTGAATGAGATTATCATCCCCAGCAGTGTCCATCACAATATACGTGGGTCATTACAAAAGTTTAGAGACATCCAAAAATCAAGAAATGTAAAATCCACACAGACAGAAACAAATGAAACCCTCCCAGAAAGGACATGTCAACTGTGCTTCTTGTAAGGGAAATCACAGACCATAACACAGTCCGTCTCAAAACTTTCATAGTGACAAACCTATACCCTTTTGGCCTTGACAGAGGTTATCAGAACCTCCGAGAGCCGCGCTGTTCAATACAGTAGCTACTGGCCACATGTGCCTATTTAAATTTAAATTAGTTCCCAACACTCTGGGAAGCCAAGGAGGGCAGATTGCTTCTGCTCAGGACTTTAAGACCAGCCCGAGCAAGAGCAAGACCCCATTTCTACCTAAGATAGAAAAATTAGCCAGGCGGTGTGGTGGGCACCTGCAGTCCCAGCTACTCAGGAGGCTGAGGCCGGAGGATCTCTTCAGCCCAAGAGTCTGAGGTTCCTGTGAGGTGAGACTGGCCTGGGCCACAGTGAGCCTGTCTCAAAAACAAAATTTAAGTTCACTAAAATGTTAACTAATTTTTCAGTTATGCTGGGCACATTTCAAATGCTCCACAGCCACCCATAGTTCGTGGCTACCACGTGGACAGAGCAGATGTGGAACCTTTCCATTGTCACTGAAAGTGCTCCTGGATGGCCGGCACTGCGCTAGGCCAGGGGGGCACGCGCGCCCCCAAAGCGGGGAAAATCCAGTAAAATTTTATATAAAATACATTAGCTCTGATAATACATGACATTTTATTAATCACAGGTGTTCGATAAAATTTGAAAAAGGCTAAAGATACACACTGTTGCATTTTAAATGAGGCTCACAGGTGAAGCCTTCCCATCCACAGCTATTGCGGGGCCTTCAGTCCTGGTGTGAAGAGAGATTCCCTGTCATCGGTATGACAAAACCCCTTTTTTATGTTTATTCTGGGGAAGAATCAGAACCGCGCACTAGTGAAGGCCGGCGTCCTCTTCGCAGTGTACGTGTCATGCTGTGGACTCAGCACTGCCCTCCGGGGCGGTGCCCACAGACTCAGGACACAGCCATCACCATCAGCTCGTACAGAATGAGGGGTGGAGAAAGGGAAGCTGGATTTACGGTCTCGCTGGGACGAGGCCAACTGATAGCACCCTGAGAAAGGTAGAGACCAGGAACAGTCAGAACGAAAGGGGCGGCTGATTCATCAGCCTTGAGGGAGCAGTGGTATGAGTGAGCCCTGAAATTCCCTTCTCTGGCTGCCCCGTTCGTTGAGCATAAATAATGTCTAAAACGGTACGTAGCTGACAATCAGCCAGATGCTCTGCCCTTTCCCTCCTCCCAGTTTATGGCAAATAATGACAAAAAAGGAAAGAGTAGTGGGGGGAGAAAATGTTCCCGCATCCACCTTTCGGGCTGAATTCGTTTCTTCTCCCGAGTTCAGTGGCGGGAGATCCCTGGCAGAGCTCTCGGGCCGGGGGGCGAGCGTGGCTGCAAGTGCCCGGGGTGAGGAAGGTGCCATGCGTCTCCTTGCACTTGACTCAGGCTGCTCCTTCCTCAGGTAAGAGCATCCCGAGTAGACACACTGCTTGCCCACCAGAGAGTGGGGGTGAGGCTGGGGGGAAGACGAGGGGTGGGCTGGTGGTCAGGGAAGAGGATGACATGCAGCAGGGGAAGAGTCCCTTCTCCACGTGGGCTCCTCGGTCCCCGTGAGGTAGGGCGGCTTCGGGAGCATCCTCTTGTCTCTTTGCTGTGTTTCTCTCTTTCCGGCTGGAATTCACAGGGAATAGAAGAGGCTACTGGTCCCCTTAAATAAAGGCTATTCTTCTCTTTGCATTCTCACCTGCTAAAGGTGAGTTCTGGAGGGCAGAACAGTGTAATGTCCCCTGGGGACCTGGAACAGGTGCTGGGCCTGGCAGTTGAGGAGCATGTAGGTCATAATTGCAGAAAAGAAGCCGCAGCCCACAGCTTCTGGTACTTACAACAGAGAAAAGACCCAGGTCAGTCCCGGTGCCAAGGCTGGGTTTCGTCTTGCTGGCTCCCACATACTGTCTAATACAGTCTCTAGCAGAGAAGAAATTAAATATTTAAAGCTACTATAAATTTGTAATCACCTTCCTCCTTAGTCTTCCATACATATCAGAAAAGTCATATTTCAAAAGATTCATATTGGAATCTTTGGCAAAGGACAATGCTTTCCTTCTATTCTTTATTAATTAAAGGCCTTATTTTGACTTGAAAGGCCAAACAAGACCAGGCACGGTGGCTCATCACACCTGTAATCCTAGCACTCTGGGAGGCCAAGGTGGGTGGGTTACTTGAGCTCAGGAGTTCAAGACCAAGCTGAGCAAGAGCGAGACCCCGTCTCTACTAAAAATAGAAATTAGCCGGGCATTGTGGAGGGTGCCTGTAGTCCCTCCTGGACTGGGGAGGCTGGGGTAAGAGGATCACCTGAGACCAAGAGATTGAAGTTGCTGTGAGCTATGATGCCATAGCACTCTACCCAGGGCGACAGAGTAAGAAACTCTCAAAAAGAAGGAAGAGGCTCGGTGCCTGTGGCTCAACCGGCTAAGGTGCCAGCCACGTACACCTGAGCTGGCGGGTTCGAATCCAACCCTGGGCCCGCTAAACAACAGTGACAGCTGCAACCAAAAAATGGCTGGGTGTTGTGGTGGGCGCCTGTAGTCCCAGCTACTTGGGAGGCGGAGGCAGGAGACTCGTTTGAGCCCAGGAATTGGAGGTTGCTGTGAGCTGTGATGCCACAGCACTCTATCCAGGGTGACAGCTTGAGG
>CAUYRH010031875.1:0-28270 GCA_963574655.1 Perodicticus potto
TTTTGTAGAGACAGAGTCTCACTTTATTGCCCTTGGTAGAGTGCCGTGGCATCACACAGCTCACAGCAACCTCCAACTCCTGGGCTTAGGCGATTCTCTTGCCTCAGCCTCCCGAGTAGCTGGGACTACAGGCGCCCGCCACAACATCTGGCTATTTTTCTGTTTCGCAGTTCAGCTGAGGCTGGGTTTGAACCCACCACCTTCGGTATATGGGGTCGGCGCCTTACTTGATGAGCCACAAGTGCTGCCCACATTGGTATTTTCCAAAAAAATTTTTATTCTGCCTCATTAATATATCTTTTTATGTTTCAGACAAAATTATATTGTTGAGAATTATTTACTTTATCCTACATTTTGATATCTGACAATGTAACGTTTAGCCTTCATGTTCTTTTTGGGTTGAGATGTTTTTATTCTCATCTCTTTATAAATTTATATACACTCAAGTAGATTACATAGCAGGAATAAAAACTTCAATGTATTATTGAAGTTTGAAAAATGATTTAATTTAATTTAGAGAATTGTCATTTTAACAACAGGGCATTTTCTTATTCATGAACTAAGAGTGTTTCCTCATCCACTTCTTTTCCTTTTGTGTCTGTGACAATGCTTTTACTTTTTTCAGAAAGAATTTGCATATCCCTTGTTGAATTTATTCCAGAATGTATTTTATTTTTAGATCTATCATATTAATAACTTTTATTTTCCCTATTATGGTACTTCTAATGGAATATAGGAAATGTAATGATGCTGTATATTGACTTGTTAGCAACTCCCAAGTTGAACTCTTGTATTACTTCTAAATGTATTCAGTCAGGCATCGTGGGTTTGCACCATTATTCCAAATCTTTATGCAAATATGTTAATATACTTAGTCACAAACAAATGCTCCCAATTTTTTTTGTTGGCATTATAACCCAAATAACCCTGACTTGTGATATTTGTCAGATATTCATTGTACATATGGAATATTATTACAGTCGATGAGTAATAAATGATGGTTGTATTCCAAAGTTATTTCCAAGGTTACCTTGTATATTTTGGTACTGCAAACCATTTCTAAATTAAAGTGGTAGTTATTTTTGCATTCTAGAATAAATGTGGAAGCAAATGTTGTCTCATGTACAGTAATTTTGATTCACATCAACATGTTTTTGCCTGTTGATTCATTTGTCAGTATAATAATGTGAGGTTCAATCGAGCTTAATACTTGTAGAAATCATAGAAACTAAAGGTAAGGAATTATCTTGCATCTAAATCTGAAGAGTCATAAATAGCACCAAATCTCTTGTCACACCAGAAATGCTACTATTTTTTATTAGAAATGATAGCAGTCTCCTCTAGCTGACTTGTATAATAGAGCAATATCAATATGATAGAGTTTGTATCATTTTTTGTGAGCAAAGTTCTCTTATAATGCATTACTAATCTAATTGCTAGCTTCATTTGTTACAACAAGGTCTTAAGTGGAAATATATAATAAATCACACCCACCCACACACACCTGTATT
The DNA here is from genome assembly GCA_963574655.1 of Perodicticus potto. Taxonomy (NCBI): domain Eukaryota; kingdom Metazoa; phylum Chordata; class Mammalia; order Primates; family Lorisidae; genus Perodicticus; species Perodicticus potto. The sequence goes on from CAUYRH010031875.1 coordinate 1,512, forward strand.
ATTTCATTCACTCAAAGATTTTTCACAGTTTCACATACATGAATTTCATATATAATTCCAGGTTGCTTCTTCCACTATTTTAGTGAAAGTCAAATTTTGAATGCTATTGTCTATTACAGCCATAAATCAGAACTATACATAATATGCCATTTATTCACCAGCTGTGATACTCCTTATTTACTCAAACATATTATTATTTATCAATGTGGGGCTAAGAAAAAATATAATAAGGAGGATGCTAGTCTTTCCTCAAGGTGTGGACAACCAAGTTTCTCAGCTTAAAACTGCATTTAGATTAGAAAAATTAATATTATACAGGGCAGATGGGAAAATGATTAATATGGCATATGTTTCAGACTTTTCTATATTTTTATATTTTATATAAATAACTTGCTATCTTATTTATATTGTACTATTTAATAGAAAAATACATGTTTACAAATAAATATGGTAACTAAATACAAATTCACTACGACACATTTAGGTGATACATTGGCATGCTTTGTCCATTCTGAATGACCATGAAGAGGAAATGTTTAGTATGCGTTGATGACTTTTCTATTTTCTTAACTGATTGCCTCACCTTATTTGTAGTCTTAAAGAATAGAAAGAGATATTTTCTAATAGTAGTATATATAAATGTATAGTAGTATAGTTGGCCATAGTTACCACTATCCCAGATCCATGACAGATTGCACTCAGTAGTATGTCCACAGCTCAGTGACTGATCAGTGTGGGGGAAAAAAAAAAAAGAATATAAACCAGTTCTGAAGACTCCCAGAAATTCCCAAGAACCTAGCCTTAGATTTAAATATGTATAATATTTATACCCCAAACCATGCTTATTTTATTCACTTTCTGTCTCCACGATGATTTCCAATCAGGAATTTTTGTAGCAGGCTGTTATCCCTCCTGGATAACCCCACAGTACTGCCTATATTCATGTTGAATTTAAGTTTGTATGTTGATAACATTGTAAAATTGTGTCATTATAATAAAAGGGTGTTTTGTGGCCCTGGGCTGGTAGGTGCCAGAGAAAAGTTTTCTTGATGGCAATTTTAATACTTGTTGGTTATCTTTTAAATATAATCAAATCATGGTATGCTTATGTGAACATTTTTCCAAGCTTCAGATGTGCACTTTCTATTAGTTTATATACACAGTGTATATTAAAATAACTACTTTATATGTTTTTAATATCTTTGTACTTTTAATTCTATTTATATATCAATGTATGAGTGTTCTTGTGTACTAGAGTATAACAGACTTTTAAATTAAGTTATATTTACTTATAAAATGGGGTTCAGGGAGGCACCTGTGGCTCAAAGGAGTAGGACGCCAGCCCCATATACCAGAGGTGGTGGGTTCAAACCCGGCCCCAGCCAAAAACTGAAAAAAAAAGGGGGGGGTTCAATAATAATTCTAAAATACTGTGAATACTAGGGTTTTTGTTTGCAATTTTTACCCATTATACATTTATTTTATTGTTGCAAATATTTCAGATGTAAGGCAAAAAAAGAAAAAAGCTTGGAGAAAATTAACAAACATATTGAACATGTATTTGAACATCTTTTCAGCGTTCTTCATCCATCTTCACTTTTTCTCTCTCTCCCTCGCTCTTGCCCTTTCCTGTCCCCCTCCCCTTACCCTTTCCCTCCTCCTTCTCCACCCTCCTCCCCTCCCTGTACTTCTCTTCTATCCCTCCCTCTCCCTGCCCCCCTTCTTTCTCAGCACTCTTCACTCAAATAGCACCTAAGTCACTGCAGAAAGCATCACGGCATTGGAGTTAGCTTCCTAAGAGGCTGCTGAGTATTTAGAGGTCATAAACTAGAAGAGTTTAACTTTTAGCATCTTTTAACTCCAGTAAGATTAGCCCACGTGACAAAATCCCAAAACCAGGATGTGGAGAAAACGTAACACTTTTACACTGCTGGTGGGAATGCACACTGATACGTTGCTTTTGGAAGGATGTTTGGAGAGTACTTAGAGATCTAAAAATAGACCTGCCATTGGATCCTTCAATTCCTCTACTAGGTATATATCCAGAAGACCAAAAATCACTTTATAACAAAGATATTTGCACCAGAATATTTATTGCAGCCCAATTTATAACTGCTAAGTCATGGAAGAAGCCCAAGTGCCTATCGACCCATGAATGGATTAATAAATTGTTGTATGTGTATACCATAGAATATTATGCAGCCTTAAAAAAAGATGGAGACTTTCCCTCTTTTATGTTTACATGATGGAGTTGGAACATATTCTTCTTAGCAAAGTATCTCAAGAATGAAAGAAAAAGTATCCAATGTACTTAGTCCTACTATGAAACCAATTTATGAACATCACATTTCCATATGAATGGTATAACCCAACTACAGCCCAAGATGAAGGGGAAAAAGAAGGGGGAGAGGGGTGAGGGGGAACATCAGTGTAGGGAGGATAATTGGTGGGATCACACCTATGGTACATCTTGCAAGGGTACATGTTAAATCTACTAAGTGTAGAATATAAATATCTTAACACAATAACTAAGAAAGTGCAGTGAAGGCTATGTTAAACAGTTTCATGTAAGTATTTCAAATTGTATATAAAACCAGTACATTGTACCCCATAATTGCATTAATGTACACAGCTATGATTTAATTAAAAAAAAAAGATTGGCTTATTCACAGTTCCCTGATTTTTAAAAGAAAAATACAGCCCATTTTTGTGGGTAGTGCATGTATACAGAATTCCTTCTCTTGAATTTCATAGCCAAACACAAAAGCTGCTTTTTACACTGTCCCAGATCACCAGTGTAAAATAGAATATGTTTTATTTTTCACTGATACATTCTTGTTGCTATCAATGGATCTAATTCTTTCAGAAATTATTTCATTTTGCTAAATAAAGGGTGGCCATAAAGTTCATGTGCAATTTTAAGTGCTATTTAAAATTGCATATGAACTTTATGGCCATCCTGTATTTGAAGCTTTTAAAAATTAGCTTAAGAGAAAAAGGTAACTGTTAGTGCTAGACAGACTCTGGAAAGCATCTAGTCACACATACTCATTTCCCAGATGAGATAAAAGGTATAGAACTGGGTTCTACCCATTTGAATGACAGAGCATAGTGGCAGCGGAGCCCAGATTACATGGCATGGACTTTGAAAAAAATGCATGACTTTTTTTCATACGCTCTGCATGACCTAAAATGAATAAAAAATTTACCAGACTTTGTGGTGACCTTTAAATTGTGATGGATGCATAAAATATTTGATTACATAAATATAATTTGCTTTGGAGATTAAAACATTTAGAGTATTCTCTAAAACACCAAATTTTACATTCTTTAGAAACAGCTTTAGGTTCCAACTGAAAGTTCTATGACTATAAGTAAGAAAAGACATGCAAAACCATTTTGTAAAAGAAATTCACTAGAATTTTAGGTAAAGCAACATTTAGGAAATAACAACAGCGAGACAGAGGACTAAACCCAGAAAACTTGCAGTAAAACTGAATTTTTAAAGCTTATTTCAAATCTTAGTATCCAAGATATACAAGTAACTCAAATAGCTCATATGTACCAGTAAGAAGGAAAAGAACTCTAGCTTGACAGAGAAGCTGGTGAGGGCTGTGACAGGCTGCTCACAGAAGAGACAGCAAGCTTCTCAGTAATCAGGAAGCAGAAAATCAAAATACTAAGATAAAATCTTATGTCCATCAAACTGGTAAATATTGAAAAGTCTAGCCATACAAAAAGTTAGTGAGGATGTGGGAAAAGAGAACCTCTCCTATATTTGGTTTGAAAAGTGGTTTGGCAGTATCCAGTAAATTTGACCTAATAATTCCATTTCTAAAGAAATCCACATACATACTCACAAGGAGATATACATCAATATGAATAATCTTACAATGAGCAAAAAAAAAAAAATAGGTTGCACAATTATACCTATATACTGAATCACACCACTTAGGTAAAGTTTAAAAATACAAAAAATAGAGCAGGCACAGGGACGGCTGGCTGTAACCCCAGGTGGCCTCTGGGAGGCTGAGGTGGGAGGATCCCTTGAGTTCAGGAGTTTGAGATCAGCCTGAGCAGGAGTGAAACCTCATCTCTACTAAAAACAGAAAAATCAGCCAAGTGTTGTGACAGGTGCCTGTAGTTCCAGCTACTCAGGAGGCCGAGGCAGTAGGATCGTTTGAGCCCAGGAGTTTGAGGTTGCTGTGAGCTTGGATGAGGCCATAACAGTCTACCCTGGGCAACAGAGTGCCCACACCCCAAACCAGAAAACAGTATTCTAATGTTTGTGGCTCTATCCACACATAATAAATATATAAAAGCATGTGGGGGAGGGATATCAGCTTTAAGAAAGTGATTGCCTCTGTAGAAAGATGGCGAGAGAGGAATGAGCCAGAATATACTGAAATATACCATCTATCCTCTCTCAGTTCCTGTGGGTGATTTCATCGAGTACATAGTAGGCATTAATTTATATTTGCTGAGTGAGTGAATCTAATTATATACCATCTAAATGTATGACTCACAAATTCATATCCCAAGCATGGCCCTCCAGTGTCAAACTCAAAGACTCACTGGCTGGACAACCTTCCCTCAACTGTCTAACAGTCTTTCAAGCTCTGGTCCTTTCCTCTGGCCTTCCATATTTGAGCAAGTGGGGCTCTTATCCATTCATTTGCTGAAAGCAAATACCTAAAATTCATCCTCTATCCTGGCTTTTCATGAGAGACTTTATTTTGCAACCTTTAGCACTCAGCTGGGTCCTGTGACACAGGCCCTGTGCTTTCTGCCTCTTCACATGCTCTCTGTCTTCTGGGATTTCCAAGTTGCCTTGAGTCTCTGTCTGGGATCTGGACTCTGAGCTGGCAGCATGTGTTGGCCAGTACAGCTTGTGACCCCAGAGTGAGGCAGCTGCATATGCTGTGGTCCTGCAAGACCCCCACCGACACACAGTTCTCTGCTGCAGGCCTGTGGCAACCACTTCAGATGGTCCCTGCTGAGGGCTCCATCTTCGTCTCAGGGGCTGCTATTGCTGGCAAGATTTCTGAATAAGGAAAATTTAACTACAACTAACCTGCTCTATTCTAGGAGTAAACAAAATACGATCTATTCTTAGACAAGGCCAAGCCACCAGCTAAAAGGAAATGAATAACATTCTCGGCTCTTGGCCCCCTAGCAGAAAGGCTGTTACATCAGGCTGCTCTGCACCAGAGATTTCCAACCGCTGTGCCAGGAATGGGTTAAAAGTTATGCTGAGACATCATCTCCTCGGCAGCAAGGTGCAGCCTGACACCTCCAGAGTCCCCTTTTGCTTGGGGTCTCCCCCAGCTTGGGCATGCACCTCAGTTTACATTCTTGTGCTGTGCGTGCATTAGTCTCCCAGGTGCTATGTGTGGTGAAGGTTGGGAAATACTGTCCTAGACTGACTACAAAGTTGGATGAAAATTTTCAATATATAGAATCCTTGGCTCATTTCTTTCTAAGAAGTTTTCCTTAACTGAGGGTTTAGGCTAGAGACGGGAAGCTGGGCAGCTGTACAGACACAGTGAGGCAGGAGGGTGGCTGCCTCCACTATGTGGATGCTTTTGGGAGTTAGCCCAACATTCAAAGAGGTTATATGGAAAAAAAAAAGGTGATGAGAGAGAAATGGTTACTAAAATGAATTAGAATGACTGAGCACCTCTGTTGGGCATGGTCAAGACAACCCAAATGGGACCTCCCAGTGGGGGACCTGAGCGTGGTAGAGCAGACAGGACTATCAAAGTATCTTCTCACGGTTACAGCGCCCAGTTAGCTGCCATCTCATTCTCTCCATCCATCAGAACTTTCAAAAAGCAGTTGCCTTATTTCAAAAGGAAATGGCAGGCAACCATTTCCTTTTAAAACCATTATCACTTAAGTAATTTTAAACTGCCAATATTTGCATCTGAAGAGATGTAAACTAGCTAATTATGGAGTGCTTGGCTTCTCAAGGCCTAGTATGTTTGGCTGTTTCTGCATAAATCTAACTTTTCTCTGGGTAAGATGACATTGGTAGGTAGGAAAGCAATGAATAATGTGGGGAAAACACCAACTAGAAAGGAGAACCAACCAAAAGGCAAAGGAGCCCATTTGTTCATCCCAGGGTTCTCACCCTTGGCACTACTGATTCTTGGGATCAGGTAATATTTTGTTGTGTTGATTGTTCTGTTCACCAGCAGTAAGTATCTCCAGTTACCAATTAGGTATTAATAGTACCTCCCATTTGTGACAGTTAAAAAAAATGTCTCCAGAGATTGTTAGATGCCTCTGGGTACCAAAATTGTCCTAGTTAAGAGCAAGTGATTCAAAAAATGTTTCTTGATCCCCTGTGCACTGCCTGAGACATTGGGGATATAACAATCTGTCCTCAAATAACTTAGTCTATTGAAAGAGCTGAATGGTAAGGAATCAAACACACAATAAGAAATATATATCAATAATTACATATGTGATAAATGCTACAAAGTAGAGAATACTATGGTGTTTAAATTGGGGAATTTCATGTAGATGGGGGTGATGGCATGAGGGTCTTGCTAAGGAAATGGAACTCAAGTTGCAACCTGTGGTTTAAGTAAGAGTGGTCAGAGAATAATGGACTAAAGAACATTTTAAAAAGAAATTGCTTGTGCAAATGCCCAAGTGGGTGATATCTTGGCATGCTTGGGGAACAGACAGGACAGTACAGCTAAAGCATGGTCAGGGAATAAGCATGGACCAGATAATGGATTTTGCAGATCATGGTCAGAAGTTCAAATTCATTTCTAAGCTTAACTGGAAGCCACTGTATAAAACTGTTTGGGGTGTAGGGGATGTACCAGTGACCAAAACAGACAAGGTACCCGTCCTCAGTGAACTTCTGTTCTGACGGAGGAGCTGCTTTAAATATAAGACAGTGCTCTTCATGGCAAAGTGGGTGGTGGTGGTGGTTCAGACTAGTCACAGGTGGCACACTTTGGAGGCTAGTTCTTGGATTGTAGAGATGGCATTTGAGACATAGAACGAGTGTTACACAGGCAACAACGGTGTCCAAAGGTCCCTGGTTTGTTAGAGACCGTTAAGGTCATTTGATCTAGCTTCTATTTGATGCTGATATAGTCTAAGAACCCAAGCAAAAACTGAACACACTTTTGCTTATGAATCTCTAGTAATTCATTTTCTGCTTCCTTTAAAAAAATTACTTTTTGAGAGATGGGGTCTTACAAGCACATATACTGAGAATAAGGTGGAGTCTGTCAGGCTACAGCAGACATGACACAGCTGGTCTGATCTGTTTAGGCTCTGCCTGATCTTCACCCGTCGTCTTCCATTCTTACTGTTTTATAAATTTAGCTCCCACTCTAAAGATGCCTATTTTGAGTAGTTTAGATGGATTAATTTAGGAGATTAACTTTTTAAAATCTTTTTTAAAATTTACATTTATTTATTTTTATCATTTGGGATTCATTGAGGGTATAAAAATTAGGTTACACTGATTGCAGTTGTTAGATAAAATCCCTCTTATAATTGAGTCCCACCCCTAAGAAGTGTGCCATACACTGTGACCTTCCATCCCCCTCCTTCCTCTTCTCTCCCCACTCCCTCATTCTCCTACCTCACCCCTTGTATTAGCTCATTTACTGCCTTCATATCAGCATTGATTCTTGCTTCTCCATTCTGGTGATGCTTAACTAGGAAGAATGTGTTCCACCTCCACCTGGGTTAATACAAAAGATGTAACATCTCCATCTTTTTAAATAGCTGAATAGTATTCCATGGTATACATATACCATAGCTTGTTAATCCATTCCTGGGTTGGTGGACATTTAGGTTGTTTTCACATTTTGGTGATTGTAAATTGAACTGTGATAAACAGTTTAGTGCAAATGTCCTTATGATAAAAGGAATTTTTTTCTTCTGGGTAGATGCCTTAGTAATGGGATTGCAGGATCAAATGGGAGGGTAGTTTAAGTCATTTGAGGATTCTCCACACTTCCTTCCAAAAAGATTGTATTAGTTTTCAGTCCCACCAGCAGTGTAAAAGTGTTCCTTCCCTTCTTTCCACATTCATGCCAAAACCTGCAGCTTTGAGACTTTCTGATGTGGGCCATTCTCGCTGGGGTTAGGTGATATCTCAGGGTGGTTTTGATTTGCATTCCTCTGATGATGAACATTTTTTCAGACGTTTGTTAGCCATTTGTCTTCCTTCTTTAGAGAAGGTTTTACTCAAGTCTCTTGCTCAATGATATATAGGTTTTTTGGGTCTTTTTTGGTCAACTAATTTGAGGTCTCTGTACCTTCTTGTTATCAAGCTTTTGTCTGATTCATAATATGCAAATATCTTTTCTCATTCTGAAGGTTGTACATTTGCTTTGGTTGTTGTTGCCTTTGCTATACAGAAGCTTTTCAGTTTAATTAAGTCCCATTTGTTATTTTTGTTGTTGTTGCAATTGCCACAGAAGTCTTCTTCATAAAATCTTACCCCCGGCCGATATCTTCAAGTGTTTTCCCTACACTTTCTTCGAGGATTTTTATTGTTTCATGCCTTAGATTTAAATCTTTTATCCATCTTGAGTTAATTTTTGTAAGTGGTGAGAGGTGTGGGTCCAGTTTCAGTCTTTTACATGTGGTTATCCAGTTCTCCTAACACCATTTGTTGAATAGGGGTTCTTTTCCACAGTGTAAGTTCTCATTTGGTTTATCAAATATCATGTGCGTATAAGATATTAGTTTCATCTCATGGTTTTCTATTCGATTCCAGATGTCTATGTCTCTATTTTTGTGCCAATACCATGCTGTTTTGATCAGTATGGCCTTGTAGTATAACCGCAAGTCTGGTAGGTGATACCCCCAGGTTTGTTTTTATTATTAAGAATTGTCTTGGCTATTCAAGGTTTCTTCTGGTTCAATACAAAACAAAACATTTTTTTCCAAATCTTGAAAGTATGATGATGGTATTTTAATGGCAATTGCATTGAATCTGTAGATTGCTTTGGGAAGTATAGACATTTTGACAATGTTAATTCTTTCTAGCCATGAGCATGGTATGTTCTTCCATTTGTTAATATCTTCTGCTACTTCTTTTCTTAGGGTTTCATGAAGGGAATTGTGTCCTTGATTAGATTCTCATCTTAGCTGTTATTGGCATATACAAAGGCTACTGATTTGTGGACATTGATTTTATATGCTGACACATTACTGTATTTTTTTTGATCACTTCCAGGAGTCTTGTGGTTGAGTCTTTGGGGTTCTGTAAGTATAAGCTCATATTGTTGGCCTAGAGTGAGAATTTGACCTCCTCTACCCCCATTTGGATGCCCTTTATGTCCTTCTCTTGCCTGATTGTATTGGCTAGAACTTCCAGCACTATGTTGAATAGTAGTGGTGATAGAAAACAGCCTTGTCTGGTTCCAGTTTTACATGGAAAATTTTCAGTTTACTCCTATATTAGATGTGGGTTTGTTGTAGATGGCTTCAATCAGTTTAAGAAATATACCATCTATGCTGAAAATCCTTTTTTTTTTCTTTGAGACAGAGTCTCACTATGTCACCCTCACTATAGGGCCATGGCATCACAGCTCACAGCTACCTTCAACTCTTGGGTTTAAGTGATTCTCTTGCCTCAGTCTCCCAAGTAGCTGGGACTACATGTGTCTGCCACAATGCCTGGCTATTTTTCTTTGCAGTTGTCATTGTTGTTTAGCTGGCCTGGGCTGATTTCAAACCCACCAGCCTCGGTATATGTGGCTGGCACTGTAACCATTGTGCTACAGGTGCTGAGCCACCTATGCCTAAATTCTTAACTGTTCTAATTAGAAAAGGATGCTAAATTTTATCAAATGCTTTTTCCACATCTATTGAGAGGATCATATGTTCTTTGTTTTTATTTATGTTGCTATGGTGGATTATGTTTATGGACTTGCATATGTTAAACCAACCTTGCATCTCTGAGATGAAACCTACTTGATTGTGATGAATTATTTTTTTAGTGTGTGGTGTAGCTGTAATCTGTTGGCTAGAATTTTATTGAGAATTTTTGCATCTATATTCATTAGTGAAATTGGTCTGAAGTTCTCCTTTTTAGTTGGATCTTCTCCTGGTTTTGGCATCAGGGTGATGCTCGCTTTGTAGGATATATTGGTGAAGATTCCTTCTTTCTCAATTTTTTGGAATGATTTATGCAGCACGGGTATATGCTCTTCTTTGAAGATTTGATAGAATTCTGGTGTGAAGCCATCTGGACCAGGGCTTTTTTTTTGTTGGGAGATTTTTTTTGTTTCTTCAATCTCAGTTCTTGAAATTAGTCTGTTCAAGAAATCTATTTCTTCTTGGTTAAGTATAGGGAGGGGGGTGTGATTCCAAGTATTGATCTATTTCCTCCACATTGTCAAATTTCTGGGCACAGAGTTTCTTGTAGTACACAGAGATGAGCTACTGTATCTCCATGGCATCTGCTGTTATTTCCCCTTTAGAGTTTCTGATTGAGGTTATTAGAGATTTTACTCTTCTGTTTCTAGTTAAACTGGCCAAATGTTTATTATTTTATTTATTTTTTTGAAAAACCAACTTTTTCTTTTGTTAATTTACTGAATGATTCTTTTGTTTCCAATTTCATTAATCTCTGATTTAATTTTGGTAATTTCTTTTCTTTTGATGGGTTTGGGATTAGATTGTTCTTTTTACAATTCCATAAGATGGTTCATGAGTTTAGTGATATGCTCTCTTTCTGTTTTTTGAATATAAGCATCTAATGTGATAAATTTTCCTCTTAAGACTGCTTTTGCTGTGTCCTACAGGTTTTGGTAACTTGTGCCTTCATTGTTTTTATATTTGAGGAATTTAATAATTTTCTCTTTTATTTCTTCCTGAATCCAACTATCATTCAGCATAAGGTTGTTTAATTTCCATGTCTTTGTGTGGGGATGAATATTTTTGTTGGAGTTAAGTTCCATCTTTATTATCCTATGGTGTGAGAAGACAAAAGGTGTAATTTCTATTCTTTTAATTTTGCTGAGGTTTAATTTGTATGTGGTCAGTTTTGGAGTATGTACCATAGGCTGATGGGAAAAATGTATATTCTTTAGCTTTGGGATGATGTGTTCTGTATATGTCTATTTGTCTATTAATCCCATTTGTTCTAGGGTCACATTTAAGTCCTTTGTATCTTTGTTTAGTTTCTGCTTGGAGGATCTGTCCAGTTCTGTCAGGGAGTTGTTAAACTCCCTGGCTATTATGGTGTTATGGGATATCATATTGCCCAGACCCATCAACATCTCTTTCATAAATCCAGGAGAATTTAAGTTGGGAGCTTAAATATTTAAAATGGTAATATCTTCTGGTTGTACTGTTCCTTTAAACAGCATAAAATGTCCATTGTTGTCTTTCTTAATTTTAGTTGCATTAAATCTGCTTATATCTGAAAATAAGACTGCAACCCCTCCTTTCTTCTGATTTCCATTTGCTTGAAATTCTGTTTTACATCCCTTAACCATGGTCTTGATTTGTGACCCTGGATGCAGCATAATGGATGGCTTGTGCTTTTTTTTTTTCATCCAATCAGCCAGCCTGTGCCTCTTCAATGGTGAATTCAATCCATTGACATTTATTGAGAGAATTGATAAATGTGGTGGAGTTCTATTCATCTTATTTTGTGAAAGTCCATTGTGTAGATATATCCTTTGTGCCATTGTGGAAGCTAATTTTTGGCTTCTGGGTGTTTCTTAGTTGGTGGTTCATTGTGATAGTCAGTGTTGAGGCTAGGTCTAAGTATTTCCTGCAGAGCTGGTCTTGTGGTGAATTTACTCAGTGTTTGTACATCCTCAAAAGATTTGATTTCTCCATCAATTTTGAAGCTTAGTTTAGCAGTGTACAGGGTTCTGGGCTGAAAATTGTTTTGTTTAAGAATGTTGAAGGTGGATGACCATGCTCTTCTGGCTTGAAGTCTTGAAAAAAGTCTGCTGTCATCCTAATGGCTCTGCCTCTGTAGGTCAGTTGGCACTTACTCCTGGCTGCTTGCAGAATTTTTTCTTTCTTCTTGACTTTGGACAGGTTCATTACAATGTTTCTTGGGTTCTATATCCATCTTAAAGGAGCATGTCAGGATCTTCAGTAAAACTTGGACAGTTTTCATTTATGATAGTCTCCATTAGGGCTTCCATTCCTTTGGAACATTCTTCCCCTTCAGGGATCCCTATTACTCATATGTTTGAATGCTTCATTGAGTCTCATAATTCTCTAAGCAACTATTCTGTTTTCCTCTCTCTTCTCTTCTGTCTCTGACTACCTGGGTTAACTCAAAAACTTCATCCTCTGGCTCTGAGGTTCTTTCTTTTCCATGGTCTAACCTATTTTTTATACTTTCCACTGCATCTTTACAGTCCTTGATTGTCTCCATCATTTCATTAAGATCCACCATATCCTTTCTATATTCTACATGTTTCTCATCTGACTTTGGCTCTGTCTTTCCATTTTCTCATCCATTCCTTTTAATGTCTTAATCATCCATATTTTAAATTCTCTTTCTATAAAATCCATTCATTCTTTATAGTTGGAGTCTTCTGCAATAGCTGACCTATGGTCCTTTGGGGGAGTTGCTCGGTTTTGGTTTTTGTTAAATTTTTTTTTTAGAGACAGAGTCTCACTTTGTTGCTCTTGGTAGAGTGAGTGGTGTCACAGCTCACAGTAACCTCCAGCTTTTGGGCTTAGGTGATTCTCTTGCCTCAGCCTCTGGAGTAGCTGGGACCACCGGTGCCCGCCACAACACCTGGATATTTTTTGTTGCAGTTTGGCCAGGGCTGGGTTCAAACCTGCCAGCCTTGGTATATGGGGTCGGCGCCCTACTCACTGAGCCACAGGCGCCACCCTCTGTTTCGGTTTTTCATGTTGCCCCAATTTTTCTGTTGGTTCCTACTCATGTGTTCTTTCTTCCGGTTCACCTCCTTGCCCTCCTCATTCCTTCTTACTTCTTCCTTTGCTTCAAATTACTTTGTTTCAGAGCATGACTCAAAATGCAGGAGTCCTTGTTTTTAATAGGAATACATATGTTGCAATATGTCACCAGGACACCAGGTGGTGCTGTGTTTTTTTTAGGAGACAGAGAACACAGCCAGCAATCTCTGTGGTTCTTATCCCTGATGGAGTTGCCCTCCGTGATCTCTTGATTATTTCCTCAGCATTCAGAACCCGCCAGGTTGGAATCTTAAAACTCTCAAGAATCCTTCTGGGGCAGGTCTCACAGTGCTCCCTAATACCAGTTCCCATAGGGTTTGGGAGTCCCTCAGCCTGTCCCAAGAGTGGAGTTCTGATCCTGGCAGGCAGAATTAAGATGGCTGTGCTTTAGAACCCTGCTAAGACCTTCTCATAAACTTCCCACAATGGCAGCCCCATGGCTCCTGAGAGCTTCCCAGTGTGGCGATCTCTCAAGCCACCAAACCAATGTCAAATCCACTACAAACTGTATTCATATCTGGTTGCTGTATACTGTTCAAGTCTGCCCATTCTTCCAAGCTTTCCACTCCACGCTCAGTTTCCCCCCCCAAACCAAAAACTCCAGAAAGGCTTCCTCCTATCCTAGCCCTCCACGGGATGGCTGGTTGATCCCAGTGGGTTGTAATTAGCTATTTATTTTTTAGAGACAAAGTCTTACTCTGTCACCCTGGGTAGAGTGCCATGGTGTTGTAGCTCCCAGCAACCTCAAACTCTTGGGCTTAAGAGATTTTTTTGCCTCAGCCTCCTGAGTAGCTGGGACTACAGGTGCCCACCATAACACCTGGCTAAGAGATAGGGGTCTCGTTCCTGCTCAGGCTAGTCTCAAATTCAGGAGATTAACTTTGAATTGAAATGTTGTTTTGGGTCATGGGTTTTGCCAATTATTATTTAAAATTAGTGTTAACATGGTCTTCACTTTGAACTCAAATGTATAAAACTGTAATGTTAGAAATGGAAGAACAGAAAAGTCTTAGAGAGGCTACTTTCACTGTTTTCCAGAACGCCGGCCTTCTGACAAAGTTTGTCCCCGTCTCTGCATATTGGCTGACAGTGACAGGTGGCTGGACCCTCTTTGTCTGTAACAGTCTCAGTATGTTCCCCAGGCTTATCTCAAATTCCTGGCCTCTAACAAGCATTCCCCAGGTGCTGGGATTACAGGTGTGAGCCATAGCACCCAGCCAGATTCCTTTTTGTATAGTGCTGAAAGCTACCTCCTAGTAGCTCTCCTCCATTACTTCAAGTTCTACCCCTCTGGACCAAGCAAAAGAACTCTGTGTACTTCCTGCAAACATTGATTACTTTTTCAAACATGTAAAAATAGTTAAATCCTCTTCAAGCTATATATTTTTCTTTTCTTCACTTGATTCTCATATGAAACAGCATAGAAACAACTCACCATCCTCTTTTTTTTTTTTTTTTTAATTCTTTTTTGAGACAAAGTCTTGCTCTGTCACAGAAGCATCATTATAGCAACTGCATCCTTAGACTCTTGGGCTCAAGCAATACTCCTGCCTCAGCCTCCCAAGTAGCTGGACTACAAGCACCCACCACCAGGCCCAGCTAATTTTTCTATTTTTGTAGAGATGAGATCTTGCTCTTGCTCAGTCTCAACTCCTGGCCTTAAGCAATATTCCTGCTTCAGCCTTACAGCGTACTGGGATTATAAGCATGAGCCACTCCACCAAGCTCTTCTACCTATTTCTTAAGTAAACATATTCCTATTCACAGATGTTTGTGTTGTGGCATATGTATAACACAACAAGCACCACTGTGTTAATACACAGTTTTTCACCAATTTCTTCTCCACAAAAAGAAAAAAAAGTGAGTAAATAAATTTTTTAGAAGCAAATAAATTTAAAGTCAAATCCTAATATCTACAGCTTTGGCTATTTATTTATTTATTGAGACAGAGTCTCACTTTGTCACCTTTGGTAGAGTGGACTACCAGGCACCTGCCACAATGCCTGGCTATTATTTTTTGTTGTTGTTGCAGTTTGGCCGGGGCCAGGTTTGAGACTCCCACCCTCGGTATATGGGGCTGACGCTCTACTCACTGAGCTACAGGCACCGCCCAAAGCTTTGGCTTTTTAAATGTAATTTTTTCTTATATTTTAAGATTCCAGAATATATATATATATATATATATATATATATATATATATATCCAGAATGTATATGGCATCTTTATTAATTATACATAATTTTCCTATTAATTAAGGTAAGTATCTGGTCCTAGTTTATATTCCTCAAATTGATTGCAAGAATAATCAAACAAAATAACCTTAATGATTAAAAAAGTGTACACTAATGCTAGTGTACACTAATGCTCATTTCAAGTGAATGAATAATCTCTGTCTACAGCACTTCCATATACCTCTAGGGATGACATCTGTACTGTGCATCAATAAAATTGTGGAATGGTATTTCCAAAATGCTATGCTTAAGAATCTGTGGCTTTGCAGTAATGTCCAAAGCCCAGAAGGTTGGGAATGACTCATGATGTCCCACTGCTTTTTGAATGACTCCGTTTCTAAAATCCATAGTTGGAAACGAAACAAAGAGCAATATAATAAGAATTTTATGCTGTTTTGAGAGCAAATGTTTAGGTTTAACTCTAGGAAAAGAACCAACAAGTACATTCAGTCAGAATATGATTTTCTGAACTATTAGCAAAGTCATTCTCATTTGTTACATTCATTCTTATTATCCAAGTTAACAAGGTCACAGAAAACAAAATGAGTATTTCTTTTTTTTTTTTCTTTCTCAAAAGAGCTGCATTAAATTTAAATTGGGTTCTATGAAAACTGGCTATACGTGGACACATTTTTGTTTTAGTAACCTGAAATTTGAATTGTCTAGACCAGTGTTTTGCAAACTTTAGTGCACATAGGAGTCACTAGCATCCTTGATGAGCTATGGATTCTCATTTAGGAGGTCACTAGTGGAACCTGAGGCTGACAGTCAAGGCCACCTTTTGTTAGCAAGGCCTCCAAGGCAACAGCCAGGAACCCTCTAGACTGATGGCCTCTGTGAAAAGAAGTTGCAGCAGAGGGTCACCTATGGGTCTTCAAGTTTTAAAATCCCATGGTTCCAAGTAATTTTGATTTCCTTTGTCTCTATATTTCATAAGCGACTTTTCAGTCCAGAAAGGCAATATAAAATTACAAGTGTGTCTCACTTAATACAATAATAAATGGCTCTTTTAGAATAATTACTAAGTTACTTTGTAAAATAAATCATAGTTTTAGTTCTCCAGAAAAATGTCCCACTTAAAGAATTCAGTTTTTCTACAAATGAATCTCAATGGGCTTATTTCAACAGTCTGAATTTTCATTTATACAGTGTGTATTCATTTTACTTAGAATACTCATGTGACACGAATATCTATTACTTTTGTTAATATTTGTTTATGTCAGCCAATGATATTATGCAAATGTGAGGAAGAGTACAGCCATCTTAGCGTGTTAGAAAGCAGATCCAATAGCTAGAGGGATATCCCTGCACACGTTGGTGGAGAGAGAGAACACACACAGCTAGTTTTCTCTACTTAATCTAGTAGATCTCAACTCAGCATACAAATCAGAAGAATCCTGAGTTGAGGATGAAACTCAGGAAATTCCCACCTAGGGAAAAAATGAACTATTAAAAATTCTAGTATCTGGATCCTGCCACCATAGACTCTGATTTAATTGGTCTGTGCCGGGGCCTGGCTATGAGCATTTTTCTGTTAAAGTTCCAAAGGCCCTTCTGATTAGTTGTAGTCGGCATAGCAAGTATGTCACAAGTTTGTCTGAAATAAAGATCTGGAATTCTGGGAGATCGTCAGGGTGTGAGTAATATAACTTATTATGTAATTAGTCGTAAATATAATTACAAACTTCCCCTGATTAAAATATATATCAGGCAAAATAAGAATGACTTCTTCATAAACTGGTTTGTCTAGAATACCCCTGAATTCCTTTAATAGGCTTTAAAAAAAAAAAGTGGGGTCTCATTATGTTCCGGGCTAGGAGGCAGTGGCTATTCACAGGCACGTTATAGCTCACTGTGGCCTCAAACTCCTGGGATCAAGCAATCCTCCTACCTCAATCTCCCGTGTAGCTGGGGCTACAGGTCTGAGCCACTGCACCCAGCTTTAGTAGACCTTTTAAACAAAGGGACCTGTCACAAAATGTCATGTTTTCTTATTCTTTAAAAAAACAAAAAAAGCCTATAATGCTAACCTGATCAAACAAAAGAAAGTTTAACAAGAGGGAATATAACTTTCAACAAATAAAAGAAGAAGCATCACTACTACCAGACAATTCCCCAGTGCAGGAAATGTGGCTTACCAGTAGCCCACATGAAAAAGACTTGGAGGTTTTAATCATTTTAAGCTTAATATGAATTAACAGTATAACATGACTGCCAGCAACTAAATACAAAACTAGGCTGCATAAATGGAAGCAGAGTTTTCAGAAGTAAGAGATAACAGAACTCCTTAATTTTAGATTAGTTAGACTATATCTAGAAAATTGTGCTCAATTTTAGGTATAGCATTTAAAGAACCTGAATAACACAGAACGGAAGAGTGATCAGGTGAGTGAAAAGACTTCCTAGCACCCCTTGGGAGGTTTATTTGAAAGAATTAGATGTATTTAGCCTGCAGGAACAGACCCCTAGGGGTGGTCATAGGGCATGATGGTTAGTATCTGAGGTGCTAACTCTATGGTTCTGTGATACTCTATGGAGCTTTCCATAACTGAGACATTGTCAAGGTAGAGCACTTATGAGGTATGTGGCATGAAATTCATTATTAAAAATAGTTTATCACCTAAGTTTGCAAAGGACTTCTGGAGTTGAAAAACAATTGTAGTAGCCTGATTCCAAATTTCTCCCCAAACAGCTGTGAAATCAAAATGAATACATGCCTTCCATTTTCCTAGAAAACAGAGAACACTATTTGAATTATCTACAAGAAGAGGAAATATATACAAATTCCAACAGATCTCCCACAGCTCTCAAGCTTGTGGCTGGGAAAGTGGGAGAGAAAGCTGGAATGACTCTGTGAACAGGAGCAGGGTGAGAGTGTGGGACTTCAGGTAGCACAGCTAAAACCACCAGAAAGAGAGAAAAAAAGCATTAATCCACAGGTTGGGACCTGGGAGTTCATAGCCATTGCTACATGGAAGAGAGCCCAATGTGTGGGAGATGAAAGTGGCAGCCTTGGAGAAGCAGAGCTGGTGGGAGAGTCAGGTATATGGACACAAAGTAGCACTTGAAGATGACCAGCGAACAGGAAGAAGAAAATAAAAGAAAAAAAATTAAGGAACCTGCAGAAGCAAAAGAGAAAAAAGACAAAGGATTTGCTTGAAGCAATACTAAAAAAAAAAAAAAAAAAAGAGCAGTTATCCCTAAAATAGTATCCTTGTCTCTCACTCACCAATTGAAATGCTTTCTTGAGTGTAAAAGAAAGGGTAGTGGGTATAGGCAGCAGCACTGAGGACCGTGCTGGCTATGATTGAGTCCAGTACTTAGGACCCCTCATGAAGAGGTCTCACATGAGAAAACATCCCACCCTCCATCCCATATGCAGTAGAGATAGAATTGCCATTCCAGAACCAGGAGCCACATGTGCAATGTGGTAGCCACCAGCCACGGCTGGATTTTGTGCACTTGAAATGTGCTCAATCCAAATTGAAGTGTTCTGTAAGTGTAAAATTCACATCAGAATTCAAAGTCTTAATATGCAAGAAAAGAATGGAAAAATATCTCAATTTTTTTGCTGGGCATGTTTTCTCATGCCTGTAATCCTACCACTCTGGGAGACTGAGGCAGGTGGATTGCCTGAGCTCACAGTTTTGAGACTATCTTGAGCCAGAGTGAGACCTTGTCTCTAAAAATAGCCAGGCATTGTATAGTCCCATCTACTTGGGAGGCTGAGGCAAAAGAATCACTTGAGCCCAAGAGTTTGAGGTTGGGTTGCTGTGAGTTATTACACCATGGCACTCTACCAAGGAAGGGTGACAAAGTGAGACTCTGTCTCAAAAAAAAAAAATTTATATTGATTGTTAAATCACTATATTAGCTTTAAACATGATTATAATTCTCTCTTGTTTAAAGCTTACCAGATAAAAATGTACACCAGACAAAACTGAAATTTTTTTATGTTATGTTAAATATAATGTATTACTAAAATTAACTTTATCTGTTCCTCACTTTTTAAATGTCACTACTAGATAGTGTTATTTATGTGGCTCATATTATATTATTAGATAGCACCGGCCTAGAAGGAAAAATCAGAAACAAAGAAGGAACCACTTAACAGTTATACTTGTTTGAAAATGGAAACAGGCTGCCTTAGGAATCATATTAACTATTGTTATTTAGAAAATAAAATACTGTGACTTCTGCTTCTTATCATGATAGAAAAATAGTGACTAGATTACCCTAACACCTTAAATAACTGAAAAAAAAATATATGAAACAATAGTTTTCAGAAAGAATCTCAGGACTGTGATTCCTGAGAAAAGGCGGGTGGAGGAAATGAGCCCTACAACTGCCCCAGCCTATAGTCTGCATGCAGTTTCCAAGCTGAAGACAACAAAGAACTCAAACCAGCTCCCATGGTGCCGCTGAGTTGAGGAAACTGAGATTGGAGTTCATCAAAGCCAAGGAAGCTAGAATTTATGGAGCAGAATACTAAAGAGAAAGGAGAAAAGAGAGAGAGAGAGAGAACATTTAGAAATTATAGTGGGGTCTCATGCAGTCTTTGGCTAAGTACTGATCTGTGCATGGGTATGAGGAAACTATCTTGGGTCAGGCAATGAACCACCAGAAAGGAGTTGACAAAACAATCACTGGAGCTCAAACTAAATTGACAATTTGTTGTCTTATTACTAGCAAGAAGGAAAAGAACTCCTAATACGTTGGGCATCAAGGCTGATACTAAGAAGTACTCTACTGAATAGCATAAACAAAGGCTCTTCTGGTTTCACACTAACAAAGCTTGAAAGCATACCTTGAGTCTTATTACAAGTAATTTAACTGTGTACAAAAATCAAAATCTAACACTATTGAAAGAAATAGGATAAAATCCAGCATCCAACAATATAAAATTAAAAACGTCTCACATCTGATCAGAAACTACAAAATTTGCAAAGAAGACGAGAAATATGGCATATACCTGGGAGAAGATTCGATTAACAGAAACAGACCCATGTACAATGAACACTATTCTGGTGGCAGGCACACAAAAAGTCCTGACTTAACCATGATACAAAGTATTTGTGTAACAAAAACACTTGTGCCTTTTTAATTAACACTGTGAAAGAAAAAAAGAAACAGAAATATAAGAAATGATGGAATTTGCAGACAAAAATTTAAAATAATTGTTATAAATGTGCTCTGTATATTCAAAGATGTAGAGAAAAGCAGAAACACAATGAGGACAGAAATGGAAGATTTCAAAAAAATCAAAATGAAATGTATAGAGATTAAAAAATAAAATATCTGAACTAAAAATTATACTAGATAGAATTAATTGCAGATTAGACAGAAAAGATCAAAATCTCAAAGAAAGGAATAAAAACTGGCTCAGCGCCTGTGGCTCAACGGGCTAAGGCGCCAGCCACGTACACCTGAGCTGGCGGGTTCGAATCCAGCCCGGGCCCACCAAACAACAATGATGGCTGCAACCAAAAAATGGCCGGGCGTTGTGGCCGGCGCCTGTAGTCCCAGCTACTTGGGAGGCAGAGGCAAGAGACTTGCTTGAGCCCAGGAATTGGAGGTTGCTGTGAGCTGTGATGCCACAGCACTCTAACCAGGGTGACAGCTTGAGGCTCTGTCTCAAAAAAAAAAAAAGGGAATAAAAACTATTCACAATGAAGCATAGAAGGGAAATAAAAAACTGAAAATGAATAAAGTATCAATGACTTGTAGGTCCATATAAGTGGTAACTGAAGTTGCACAAGAAGAGAAGGGAAGAAAAAAGTTGGAAAAAATGTGCTAAAATCTGAATTTGATGAACCTTCAGAAACTTCAAGCAGAATAAACAGAGAGAAAAATGCACTAATATACATCATAATTAAATTGTTGAAAACCTGAACTAAAGAGAAAAATCACAAAAACAACCAGAAATAAAATATTCATTATCTAGAATAACAAAGATAAGAAAGTACTTTGAAGATTAGGAGGAACAACAACAACAACAACAAAAAACTCTTGTAGCCTAAGCTCAGCAATTTATGTATATTTTTTAAATAAAGAAAAAAATAAAGACCTTTTCAGATTAAAAAAAAAAGTGAGAGAATTAATCATCATCATGCTTGTACTATAAGAAATGAGTGCCCTAATGGGGGTAAAAAGGAGAGGAAAAAGAAAATGGCATCAGGTGGACATGGAGGAACAAAGAGAGCTGGAAGTGGTGAATCTGTAGGTAAATAGAAAGGATATTAAATTATTTTATTTTATTACTTTAGAAAATAATTGACTGTTTAAAGCAAAAAAGATAATATAGCATTTATTTTTATATATAATTATATAGAGATATTAAATACATAATTATATATAAAGAAAATACATGACAACAGTGGTACAAAGGACAGCAGTAAATAAAGATAAATAACACAGTAAAATGCAAGTTTGGGATAGTGACGGCACAGAGGGAAGGGCATGTGGGCAGTGTGGTGCTGAAATCCCCTCAGGACCAAGGTTTTAATACCTCACTGCGGAAGACTTACAGCTGTGTGACACTCTGGGTGTTGTCCTCAGCTGAAGGGGACTGCCTTGCCTGGAGTTTTGGCTCCTCTCCAGAGGGCAGCCACATTGAGTGATGAGTGACAGGCTAATGTTGGGGTCCAGGGGTCCAGCCCCTGCCCCAGTTGGGCCATCCCTGAGAATGGCTGAGGCTTGTATTACAGCCACATCACTGTTCAGCCTCTGCCTCTGCCCAGCCTACCTCCCTCACTCCCTCATCAGTGTGGGCATCATCCAATGCCCCCAGATCCTCCAGCACATGCACACCACCACCCCCACATGCACACAAATACCCGCAGCTGACATGGACAAGAAAAATGATGGCAATGGAAAGCTTGCTTTGGACTTCTTTGCAGCCTTGCTGAGTTTTACCCTCCCCTGGTAACTCCCTTTCTCTGGACATCAAGCCTCAGGTCCTGCCTGGGCCCAGGCTTCCTCCATCTTCTTCACACTGTCTCCTGTCCAGGAAAATGGGTGAAGGAGAGTTTTAGGAGTGTAAAATATGGCCTTACTCATTACTTACCTCACAGAGGAAAATAAACAAGCAGACAGAAGGTAAAGGACATAAACTCCCAGCTCACAATTGCCCCTCTGAAGAGAAAACTCACAACACAACCACCCGCTTTGTTTTGTCTAATTAAACACCTGTGGCCTAACCATTGTCTCTCAGTTTCCTTTTCTCAGACTTGATAAGCCCTAAGAGGACACCAGTCAGGGTGTGAGCTCCCTGCTCCAGCTCTCTGCCTTAGAGCCTGTCAGAAGCACATTTTAAGGACTCAGATAAGCCTGCTTCACAGAGAAAAGAGAAAAAATAGAGAGCACCTGCAGCAAGTCTGCAGCAGCTTCTGCTATCAGCTGCTCAAGCAGAGGGGAAAATATGTTTACCCTCTAAAACAGCGGTTCTCAACCTGTGAGTCACGACCCACAGGAACTGTATTAAAGGGTTGAGGTGGAGGAGGGGCAAGATGGCTGACTGGAGCCAGCTGTTGACAGAAGTTCCCATCCAGAGGGAAGGATAATGACAAGAAAATGCCCAATAAAGCTGAAGACTGGGAGCTGAGCTGAGAGAGAAGAATGATAACTGCATGTCAACTTTGCTAAGGCAAGCTGCGACTCCAAGAAAGCAAACTTCAGGTATAAAAATCATCACAAAGGAAAAGTGTTTGTCCCCTCCCCCAAGAGAGTTGTTTTTTGTTTTTGTTTTTGTTTTTTGCTGGCTGTAGGTTTTCTACAGGTGAGTGGTGAATTAGGACCTCTTATCTCACCCACAGGAGAGAGTTGCAGGAAGTAGGGATTACTTCTCCAGAGGGACCCTGCTGTAACCCTGAGCACTCTCTTGCCAGGCATGAAAGTTCAACTAACATTTTCCCTGCCGTTTTGAACTACCAATCCACCCTTCCCCCTTGCAGGCCAATCCAGAAGCCTAACCCCTGAAGAGACCGGAATGTCTGTGGTTCATTGCCAGGTCTGGGCACTGCAAGGGCTTTAGTAGAAAAACTGCACTGTAACAGTGAGCCCAGAAGTAGTGCAGACAAAGGGGAGGAGGCTGTCAGGTTTGGTTCTGTGAAAGTACAAACCAGCTGTGAAAGGAGGCTTGTGAGCCACGTGCTCTGCCCTGCTGGAATCGAGTACCCCACATCCCACCCTACCAGAGCCTCACACCCCATGCCCTGCCCTGCCAGAGCCGCTCACCCAGTGCACTGTCCTGCCAGAGCTACTTGCTTCAGCACTCCATCCTGCCAGAGCCACCATGCACCTGCCCTGCCAGAGCCATCTCTGAGCGCCTGCCCTTCTGGAGCCACTGGGCACCCTGCCCTGCCAGAACTGTGTGCCACATGCCATACCCTGCTGCAGGAGCTGCCTGCTCAGGGCTCCTGGAGGCACCACTAAAGCCACCTCCCTGGGCATGGGAGTTGCCTGGGAGCTGTGCAGTGACACCTCCCAAAAAGATTCAGCAATAGAGCGATGCCACTGGGGTATAATCTTGGAGTGACACTTGCCCAACTCTGACTGCCAGGGGAAGCCAGATCTCACCCTGTACAGATACCAGTGCTGCAGAGTAACTGAGGCAAAGGTGTGGTGGCTGATGGATAAAATCATTTGCTGACTTGTTATCCTCAGGTTCTGACTGAGCTCAGGTGGAACACTCCCCAGTTGTCATTGAGTACCCAAGGCAGGCAGGCCTCAGCTCCCCTAACCAGCTGGTGGCAGAGGGTGGCATTGAATTTCTTTTGACTCTGGTAGGCACAAAGCCCTGGCACATCTGCTTATTGGAGGGAGCAGGACCACAGCCCCATGGGGTTACCAGTGACTAGGCATGAAAGAAGTCTAAGGTGGGAAAAGAGACACCAGCTCACTGGTCCAACACTGCTACTGGGTGGGCCTTTCTGACTCCACAGAACACCAGAGGGAGCTACATTTGAGCAGCTAGTAGACCTCTGCTATCTAGTTGCTGGAGACCTTTTGAAATCTCCCACTTGAGAGTTGGTACTAACTGGATCAATTGGTTTGGAACTCCTAACCTAGGCCAATCACCCAAGGACCTTCTTGGGTGGTACCCTTGTTGTGTGGTAACAGGAATGGTTGATTTTCCTCTTCCAGTTATTGCCCATGGGGAGGGGAGGCGGGGTGTTTTAGCGGCTTGTATTTCTCCATAGCTGAGACTTCAACCCAGAGGCACTGATCCACTAGGATTGGACAAAGACCAGCTGAATACAATACAGAGTCCCATAACCCCACCACACCAAGCAGATCCCCAGAGCCTCAGACTGTAAACTGTGCGAGTCCTTTGCAAAGCTGTAGAGGAAAAAGCTACAGTCGCCAGTCCCAGATCCTTGGCAAAGGGATAGTTAACCACAACTTCAGAAGCCTCCAATCTAATTTCACCTTACCTGCCCATCTAGCCAAATAGTGAAAAATAATCATAGGGTGGAATCAGCAGAAATACTCTGGCAACCTGAATAATCAGAGTAGATCAGCTCCCCCAAAGAATGACAAAACAGACAAATGATCCTATTCATAAACAAATGACTGAGATATCAGAAATCAAGTTTAGAATTTGGATGGCAAATAAGATCAACAGAATGGTGGTAAAGATGGAATTAGAATTTCAAGGAGTAATTCAAAAGTTGTCTCTAGAATGGAAGAAAAAGTATCCAATGTATACACCCCTAGTATGAAGCAAATTTATATCTTTCAAGCAAAGGCTACAACCCATTTATTGCACAATAAGATGGGGAAAAGGGAGAGGGAGGAAAAGGGAGGGAGAGGGTGGGGGGAGAGAGGATAAAGGGTGAGATCACACTTGTGGTGCATATTTGAAGGGTCAGGAGAAAACGTCTAAATATGGATCAAAAATGTTTTCACATAGTAAATGAGAAAATATCATGAATGTTAATATCAATCAGGTAGATAAAAATATCTCAGATTGTATGTGAAGCCCGCACACTGTACCCCATGACTGAATTATTGTATGCAGTTATGGCTCAATAAAAAATAATTAAAAATAAATAAATAAATAAAAGAATATGTTAATCTGCAAAAAAAACAAATATCCCTGGTCATTTAACTATGGGTAATGACACAATTGATACTTTGATTGGCACTGTCCAAAAGGCACAAGATGAGCATGCTCTTCATCATAATAATGCCTCCTCACTTAAACATAAATACTCCATAACATGGAGAGAAGCAAAAGGCATTATTAGAGCATGTCCTACATTTCAAATCATAACAGCTCCTTATTTACCAATGGGAGTAAATCCCAGAGGAAATAAACCAAATGAATTATGGCAAATGGATGTAACTCAAAATGCTGAATTTAGTAAGAATAAGTTTATTTGTCATTCAATTGATACTTTTTCTCATTTTTCTTGGGCCACAGCTTTAACATAAGAAAAGCCTGATGCAGTAATTACACATTTATTAGAATCTTTTGCTTTTATGGTAGTACCTGAAACTATTAAAACAGATAATGGTTCAGCATATATTTCTACTAAGTGCCACCAAATTTTTCAAGCATATAAAATTAAACATATGAAGGGAATACCTGGTAATAGTACAGGACAAGCTATTATTGAAAGACAAAATAGAACATCAAAAGAAATGCTTTTTAAACAGACAAGGGGAGTAGAATATAATACTACACCCAGAAATAGAATACATTCAGCTCTTTTTACTTTAAATTTTTTAAATTCAGATGCAGAAGGTTACACACCATCTTCACAGCAATGGATTAAGGAAGTTACAACTCCATTAAATCAACCTATATATTACAAAGATGTTGTCAAAGGAGAATGGGATCCTGTGGTAGTTGTTAGATGGGGAAGAGGGTAAGCTTATCTCTCCTCAGAAAATAATGAATTCTGGCTACCAGACAAACTCATCAAACTCAGAGATGATGCTCTGCTCACATCGTCAAGCACAAATGTGTCAAACCAGGATCATAACAGCCAGAATGTCATCATTAACCCTGGAGGACTGACGCACGTATCTGGCTTCTCCTCAACACCTGGTTCCTCAAAATCAGAGAATCCAACAAAACTGCAGTCCAACAACCCAAGTGACATGGTGAGGGCTCTCACAACTATGCCAGGAGGCACAGTCCATAGTGAGGATGAGCAATCACCCTCTGAACACTAGGACCTTGTTTCTTGCCATACTTGCATTATTGATCTCACAGGTAAGTGCCCACCATTATACTTACTGAAGTTATGTACCAAACCCTCCTTTACTAAGGGGAGTGTCTTGGTATGAATCATCTGTATCCATATATGTTAATGAAAGTTTCTGACTCCCAGGCACTTATGATGACAGAGGTCCATTTAAACCTGAGGAAGAGGGTACTTTAATATTCAATTATTCTACTGGAGTTTTTGGACTTCCTATTTGTATAGGCCCTGAGCCCCCTTGTGTGGCATTTGGACCTCAGCAATGGGTCAGCTTAAGAAATGGAACTTCTGCTTATTAATTACTAACTAGTATGACATTTACTGAATTTATTTCTACTACTTATAAATCTTTGTCTCATTTACCTCATT
>CAUYRH010031880.1:0-12609 GCA_963574655.1 Perodicticus potto
GCGCCTGTGGCTCAATAGGATAAGGCGCCAGCCACGTACACCTGAGATGGCGGGTTCGAATCCAACCCAGGTCCGCCAAAGAACAATGACGGCTGCAACCAAAAAATGGCCAGGCGTTGTGGCGGGCGCCTATAGTCCCAGCTACTTGGGAGGCAGAGGCAAGAGACTCGCTTGAGCCCAGGAATTGGAGGTTGCTGTGAGCTGTGACGCCACAGCACTCTATCCAGGGTGACAGCTTGAGGCTCTGTCTCAAAAAAAAACAAAAAAACCCAGAAAACGTTTTAGTTTTACCAGCCTAAACTCCACAGAGCAGAAAAATCTGATGTGAGCCAAAAGTTACACAAAATCTGATTTCACTACAAAAGAAGTAATATATTGTATGCTCACTAAAAACTATCAAAGTTAGAAAACTTTAGGTTGGGTGAGGTGGCTCACACCTGTAATCCTAGCACCTCAGAGGCCAAGGTGAGTGGATTGCTTAAGCCAGATGGAGACCCCGTCCCTAAAAAAAAAGGAAATAGCAGGGTGTTGTGGCAGGTGCCTGTAGTCTCAGGTATTTGGGAGGCTGAGGCAAGAGGATCACTTGAACCCAAAAGTTAGAGGTTACTGTGAGCTGTGATGCCACGGCACTCTACCAAGGGTGATCAAGTGACACTCTGTCTCAAAAAAAAGAGAAAACTTTATATCCAAGTGAGGAAAAAGAAAAAGTCTTTATTAAATAAGCTTTTGGTTTTGCCTTCCAGTTAAGTCTAAGAACACCCTACTCAAGATAATCATATTAAAAGGCTTTAAACCTACATTTTAAAAAGTTTATTTAAAAGATAATTTTATATTATTAAGTTAAGAGTTTCCCTTACATTGTAGCTCTTCCAAAATATCTTATGTTAAAGATCATGCATATTTAACAAAGAATCATAATCAATGACAGCTACCTGAAGATCAATTAGAGGCTTAAATTATTGTTAGGTCAGTAGGAAAACATGATTCAGTTTCTCTGTGGCGTAAGGGGAGGTTATGCTACCCTCAAATGACGCAAAACACAAATAGCTCTACTTTGTCCAAAAGCACAAGTAATTCTGGTCGCTCAATGAAACAACATTGTGAGCTTTTCAATTCCCCTAAGCCTTATTCTGTGACCCTGGGCAACTTTTTCTCCTGTGCACTTATCTGAACATTCTTCTGGCCCTTTGCATACACTACTTTAAATTGCTATTGGTTTGGTTTCTAGATCACTCTGTAAATCCCTGGAAGGCAGTGTCCAAATTTTATACCTCTCCGATGTGCTTCCTTCCCAAAGGAAATGCCCTCTGAAATTATCCAATCTAAAACTCCACTTCCTCTTTAAATTTTTTATTATACAGGTAATACATTTAGCCGAGACTGAAAGCTGGCCAACTAAATTCATTTTCCTCTTCCTCCACAGCAGAGCTTTGTAGCTGGTCACATAGAAGCCTAAAGGCTGGGCGGTGCCTGTGGCTCAAAGGAGTAGGGCACTGGCCCCATATGCCAGAGGTGGCGGGTTCAAACCCAGCCCTGGCCAAAAAAGAACCCCCCCCCCAAAAAAAGCCTAAAGGCTTTTATCCCCTGCCTGCAGTGGAGAAAAGCCATGTGACTACGTCTCTGCCTAGGGATGGGAGCAGGAGTGACATGGGCCGCTTCTGGGCCTGGGCCCATGCCCACATTTCTGCCTCATGAGAGCACCCAGCCTCGGCTATGATTGGCGAGGCCCTGGGGAATGGAAGAACAACAGAAAGGAAGGGACCCAAGTCCATAAATATCTGAGTGGAACAGAGCCACCGGCATGTCTAGAACACCTACATGACGCTATTAAATGACAGAGACTCATTTCTTTAAGTCACAATATTATGGGATCCCCTGTTATAGCAGCTTGGGTTTCTGCTATGACTAATACGTGCATATTTATAGCAGAAACAGTGAGAAGATACGTGAAGCGGAAGGAAAGTCACACTGGGTCTTAGGATCCCTAAATAACCACTATTAATATTTGGGGGTAGTTCCTTGGACTTTTCACTATGCCTGTAAATAATCACATACACGTTTTTCTACAGAAATGAAGCCATCCTGATGTATAGACTTTCTCACTTAATATCCTCTTTTATTTAATATGTTGATTTTTTTCCAAATTGAAAATATCATTTTAGTGATTATATAATATTCCATTGCTTGGACATACCAGGATTTATTCAGCAAAATCTTTAATTATCAGACGTTTGTTTTTTCTTTTTTAAAGCTATGTCATAAATAACACTGCAGTGAACGTTTCTGTACATATACCTTTATGTATCTGTCAAATTATTTTTCTTCCAGATCTTTATTCTTTTTTTTTGAGACAGAGTCTCCCTTTGTCACCCCCGGTTGAGTGCCTGGCATTACAGCTCACAGCAACCTCAAACTCTTGGGCTCAAGCAATCCTTTTGCCTCAGCCTCCTGAGTAGCTCCCAGTAGCTCCCACTACAAGTGAGCTCTCTCTCTTTATATTATATAAAAATATATATATATATATTTTTTTTCCTTGCAGAAATGGGGTCTACCTCTTGTTCAGGCAGGTCTTGAACTCTTGAGCTCAAGCAATCCTCCTGCCTTGGCCTCCCAGAGTGCTGGGCTTACAGGCATGAACCACTTTGCCCAGCTAGATCTTTATCCTTAACATATCCTTGCAAACAAAAGTGGTCCCTCTTTCTGGGTACCTGTGTAAGTCATTACGTCTGAAAGTTATTTGCAAGGTTATATTCATTAATTGTATTTTTGGAAGAGTTCCCATTTATGCTTCCTCAAACGCTGATACCCTGGAAACCAAGCAAGGTTCCAGCTCTGCGGTTGGCAACAGGATGAATAAATGGCTCCCTGAGCAGTGGCATCGGGCAAACGCCCCTTACACAATGCAGTGCTATTACTGACATGCACCAAAGGGGAGGCAGTGGTGGAATTTGTTGCCTGCTGGCAAATCTTGATCTACATCTGTGTTGCCAATTACTTGTTCAACAAACCTGTTACTTTTTTGGAAATAATAAATAATTCAGGGAAAGTCATTTTGAATCCTCTGACATCTGTTGCTTGTATGACTCTGAATTATTCATCAGTGAGCACAAACAGTATTAATTAAAGAAAAGTACGGAGGCAAGCCGTCGAAATAGAAATGAACATTGCAGAAGAGAATGCCTTGACTCAGAGCACACTTCTTGTGTCTTTGACAAATAGCTCAAAGAACACGCTAGTCCTTGGAATCTACAGGAAGTGTGCATTTAGAAATCAGAAGGCAGGATAGAACGAGGAGCATTATTTTATGTTTCCAACTTTATTTCCTTCTCCCATTCAGAAAAAAAAAAAAAATCATCATCTTCGATTTGGTCTCTTTCAGCATTCTACCCACTGGTCCTTTCCAGAGAAGTGTTACCGTGGTATTCAAAGAGAAAGAACGTCTTTATTTTTGTTTTGTTTTTGAGACAGAGCCTCAAGCTGTCACCCTGGATAGAGTGTCATGGCATCACAGCTCACAGCAACCTCCAATTCCTGGGCTCAAGCGAGTCTCCTGCCTCCACCCCACAAGTCTCTGGGACTACAGGTGCCCGCCACAACGCCCGACCATTTTTTGGTTGCAGTCGTCATTGTTGTTTGGCGGCCCAGGCTGGATTCGAACCTGCCAGCTCAGGTGTACGTGGCTGGCGCCTTAGCCCGTTGAGCCACAGGCGCCGAGCCAATGTATTGATTTTTTAAATACAATCTGACGTGGTTACATCAAACCAATCAACATAGCTTTCGCCTCATTTACTTGATTATTGTGTTAAGTCATTTATATTCTACACTTGACAGATTTGACTTGTACCCTTGCAATATGTTCCATAGGTGTGGTCCGCCTTTTGCCCTCCCTCAATCAAACCTCCTCCCTCCCCTCCTTCCCATTCCATTTCTCTCCTTCATCCTAAAAAAAGATGGAGCCTTTTCCTCTTTTATGTTTACATTAAGGGACCTGGAAAAGTATCCAATGGACTCAGTACCTGTATGAAACCAACTTATATTTACTTACACTTTCTTATTTAAGATAGAGCACAACAATTTTTCTACTTTTGGTAGGGACGGGGTCTCCTTCTTGCTGAGGCTGGTCTGGGAAGGAGGTGGTATAGTACTGTTGTTTCTGATCTACGCACCTTGTCCAGCTATGACCACGAGGGGGCGCGGAAACCTGCCTGTGGCTCCCTCAGGCCCCTCCACCCTCCAAACGCAGCCGGCAGAGGGAAAGCGCAGGTCAGCTCAAACAGCCCCACCTCAGCCTTCACACGGTGCCTTTAGGGAAACCGATGAAGTCATCATGGAGCACGCACTCGGATCGCATAAGAGGGCAAAGTCCTGTTAGGACTACGACGATATTTCACAGCCTTTTAGCCTGAATGTATACAGCAGACTGTCCGTCCTAACTTAAGAATTACATTTTCGGCTTGTACATTCCATTTATGGAGCTCCACTCTGCTAGATATGTCATTCGTTACCAGGAAGAAAGACGGGGAAGGGGAATGAGAGAGAAGACGGGGATAAAGAGCAAAGAGCAGTGAGAAGAACCCGCTCACCTTTTCAGATGGTACAATCCACCTGGGAATCTGAACACCACGTAGGGAAAGGGATGGGCTTAAACTTTCCAGTGCAAACATCTTAATTTTACAGCCCTGCCCTAGGCTACGAATCAATCTCTCCTCTTCTCCCACAGGCTTCATAGCAAGCTACGAAGCGGGTACACGTATCTCCGATTTATAGACATGGAAACGGAATCCTCCTGACTAACAGCGTTTCCTCCAAATCATGCAAACTGTCAGTAGCAGTTGTTCGACTTCAACATTGAACCACTTGCACTTCTCAGAAGGATCACTATTTTCAATGGCATAAAATTCAAATTCCTCTCCCCAGTCGGACCCATCCTGCCTCATCTGCAGTTATTTCCACTTGGAACACTCTCTTTCACCTCCGTGGCTAAGCAGCCCCCCAGTTGTGCAGATCCCGTTACTTGGAATGCCCTTCTTCCAGGTGGAATGTCGCCTGGTAATTCTCTGAACATTTTCCTCCTACGTAATGCAGTACAAGTCACATTGAGAGTTTTTTTTGTTTTCGGGAAATTGTCCCCGCCTAGTCAACGAGACCGTTGTAGGGCCGGATCCTAGCACAGAGCCTGGAGCAAATAGTGCCCAGGTGTCTAACAGAAAAGATGATATTGAAGCCAAACACCCGCCCCCCCCGTCCCCTCTTCCCTCCCCCCCACACTCACTCTTCTTTGGCCCTGCAGCGAGATCTACCAGTGCGGGAGCCACCACCCAGACCCCGAGGGACACGGAGTTAGGGGAGGCGGAGTTACAAACGCCCCGGGTGGCGGGGCTGCTGCGGGCTCTTTAAGAAGGAGCGCGGGCGCGGGCGCGGCCCAGGTAAGGGGCGGGTCCGCGGGCGGATCAGCGCTGCGCGCCGGCGCCGGCCCTGGAACCGGATTTGGAGCGTACAGCGCCGGCAGGGGCCGGAGGGGGCGGCGCGGCGGAGACTCCCGTGGCCTCTGACGCTCCTTCTAGCTAGCCGGGGCCGCCGCCGCCTCCGCCTCCGCCTGAGCCTCGAGCTCCCCCGCTGCGTCCCGGCCCGGCCGCTCACCTGGGACGCGCTTACCTGGGACGCGCTACCTGCCTCCGGGCGCCTGGGCACCAGGATGAAGGACCGGCTGGAGCAGCTGAAGGCCGTGAGTGTTGCCTCACCCTGGAATCCGGCAGGCGGGGGGCTGCCGCCAAGCGGGGCTGAGTGGGAGAGGGTTTCCCTTTAGAGGTAGAGACGGACAGGGGTCGGACGCGAGGCCTGAGGTCCCCAAGTCCCCAGCCGCATCTCACGCGGGTTCCTAACCCTCCTCTCTCCTGCCGGGTCATGTGCCTGGTGATTCATGGCTGGAATGCCTCTAACCCTCCCACCCCCCAAGCAGGACAGCGTCTGTCCCGGGAGCTGGGGACTCGCGGGGAGTACTTGGGCCCGGGAAGGCTCGCCATAGGGTCAGGGGTCACCTCACCACCTGCCATGGCTTCCTGGCACTGTGCCCAGGACCAGCGTCCTCCACCTCCTCCTTGCTTCCTTGTTTACCTCCGGGGGGCTCCAGGCCTGGCTCCTTGGCGACCTCTCAAGCTTTGAGCCACTCACATGCCAGGATGAGTCATATCCTCACCAAGGGTGGTCTGTAATTATTATCCCCCCCCCATCCCAGGCAGATCGCCTCAGGCCTGCTTCATAAAAGCGGTAAAACCTTAGGCTACTTCCTAGTTGGATCTCTATTTCCTCATCTGTCAAATGGGAATGATCATACCATAGAGATTTGTTGTAACCATCAATGACACCGTGGAAGCATGGATTTTTGAGCCAGATATTCATTGACTCATCCCACAAATAATTGAGTGTATCCTGAGAGCCAGGCCCAGCGCTAAGCCTTGGAGATTCAGTGACATAGATTCTACCTTAATGGAACTTAAAATCGAGCCCTTGGTACTCAAGAGTGTGGTCCATCCATTTGGGAACATGTTAGAGGTGCAGCAGCTAGCTCTGCAGAATCAGAATCTAATTATTCATGAATTGTCCCAAGTGATTGACCAGCACATGAAAGTTTAGGGGGCACAGGACTGGATTAGAACTGGGGTGTCTTCTTGGCTCTACTGCTTACTGGCTGTCCTTTAAATCCCCAGCCTAAGTTTTGTCATCTGCAAAATGGGTAGTTGTGAGGAATAAAAGTCCCAGAGTATGCCTGGTATGTGGGACTTAAGAGTAAGTGGTAAATAGGATGCTAATAACTGTAAATGCTCTTTGGAACTTGCAGGTGTCAGGGACTGTTGAGGTGATGTTGCTTCCTTGTTTGGACGAGACCTTCATGACCCTTTCACCTGCAGAGGCAGTGAGGCAGCTGAGGAAGTAAGAGAAATAAGGGGACAGTCACTTAACTGTGGGGGTGGCCTGCCTGCCTCATGCTTTCTCTTAGTCATCCTGGTTACAGATAGGGAGAACTTATTGCTGCTGTTTTTGTAGATGAGGAAACTGGAGTTACAGGGGTAGGAGGGATGCCCCAGGACACAGAGCCAGTCTGGGGACATCCTGAGAGGAACCCATCCTCCTGACACCCTCCATGGTACTCTTCCTTGGAGCACACCAAACAGGGAGACAGAAAAGAAAGAAGACCAGGGTTTTGAAGATCTTTCTGTGTCAGCACACCCAGCCATCATAAGAAAGTATGAAACTGAACAGCAAGGCAACTCCCTTCCCTGAACTTGGCAATCTGTTTCCAACAAAAGGTACTCCATGGCCCCTTTCAATAGCTCATTGTCAACAGTGAGCAAAGAGTCTTAACTGAGCTTTGAGTTCTGAGAATAAATTCACTTTGCCAGGGAATCCAAGCAAGTCCCCTTACCTTTCTGTGCCTACTGGTTGCCCTTTGTAAAATGAAGCTAATGATAGGTTTCCTCCGTTTACCTTCTTGGGGGTGTGACGAGAGTGAGACTGCTATAGACTGTTATTCTGGGAGTGTCGTCCTGGTTTTGGAGTAGGGTGCTGCATGGCAGTGCTGTCTGTGCCGAGAGGATGGGGTTTCCAGGCTTTGTATTGTTATCCCGGTGCTAATTGTTGTACTCCTTGGAGTCATCTTGAGCCCTCCTTTGTAAAGCAAGGAATCAGGTTGATCTTAGCAGCCCCTTCTGGCATTATTTTGTGGTTTCTGTGAAGTCTGTTAATTAAGGTTTATGTGGATTTTGATGTCTAGTCTACCTCCTCCAGCCCCCCCCCCACCATGCCCCAAGAATCACCTCAGGGCAATGAGGCAGGCATCTTCTTGCTCTGATTCCTGTTACTGGAAAGCATTTGCTGACCTGCAGGAAACTTCACTTTGAACAGGCTGTGCAATCTTTTTCTGTGGTGATCTTTCTAAACCCTGGGGCGGGGAGGTCTTAACTGCCTCTAGATAGCTGGGAGGCTGTCCCGTGCACGAAATTAGCTTTGCTGTTTGCAGTTATGAGAAGAACATGTAGGATTGAGGGGTAGAAACCAGGAATCTAGAAGAAAGCGTTTGTTTTTTTGTTTGTTTTATAGTCATAGCTGCCCAAGGATGAGGTCGGTAGTGTGCCCTCAAGCATGGGAGGGAGGCAAGAAACGTGTTAAGATGTTGGCTGTTGTAGGAATTTGAGCATTTCTTTAAGGCAGGGGTGAACTGGTAGATTTAAGGCTTCTACCAACCTGAGAATGTATGATTCTATAAAATGCTTCATTGGAAGCCTGTCCTATGGCTTCACATGCCATACAGACTGAGACCTTGGAGTTGCACCTGCAAAGTGGGTCATCAACCTTTCCCTATAGGGTTATTGTAAGTCACCACAGTAAATATGAGTTCCCCAGTCTTGGCCCTCCGGAAGCAAGGTCCACACTGAAGGTCAGAGTTTCCTGAGGCTGTGGTCACAAGGCCAGACTCACCTTGCCTCTGGCACTGCTCTTCCTGGGAGGCTCCCCCGCAGCCTGTCTGACTCAGAAGATCCTCCTCATTGATTTCTTAGTAGCTGAACTTTGAATCAACGGAGTCTGGACAATTCTTGGTCCAGGGATATTCACCTGGTTGTCTTTTCACTGGGCAAACATTTAGTGAGTACCTACTGTGTGCCCAGCCCTAGAATAGGTGTTGGAGTGCAATGGGGATAAATGCACGTATATGCTCTTGATCCTTAGGAACTTCATAGTCAGGTAGGGAGGCAGAAGAGAAATGGGCAGTATGACACCATCCTTGTGATAGAAGCAGGCCCAGGAAGACCTGTTGGCTGGTTTCTGGGGGATGAGGGATGGACGGAAGAAATCAAGCTTCAGCTCAGGTCCCTCTTCAAGTGCAATGTAATCTCTTCTGATGCATGTAAAATGTCTTGAGAAGAAAGGTAGGATCCTGATTTTCTTAGCTACTTCCATGGTGAGAGCTTCAAGTATAAACCATGAAGAACATATGAACCATGGGGCATCAACAGAGTTGTGTGCGCATGGGACCTGTTGGCCACCACCATTAGTGCTTTTTGACCTCTGTGTGCCTAGCATCCTAGTGAACATATTGTTAGGTGGAATTATTATACAAAATCCTGGTATTAGAGGGTAAATGGTTCCATAGAGAAAACAAAGACGTGTATTATGTGAAGAGGACCAGAAATAATGAAAAGTTGATAATGATAATGGAGAAGCCAGTGATGTATGGAATTGAGGTCCAGGACTTTGAACCCCCTTGGAAACTGATCTGTGGAGGACTAGAAATGACCTGCATGTCCTGGCCCCTTCAGGACCAGCACCAATAGCAACATACTAATGAAATCAACCACCTGGGACTTTGAAGGCCAGACTTATTTTTTACCTTCTGTTCCGTTTTGTGTCTTGTTGCTTCCTAAATGGCTATTCTTGGCCTCTTTCCTCGCTGGAAGTTCTAGGATCTCTAAAGGATCAGTGTTCCTCAGGATAAAGTTAGACCATAAGCCTATCAGAAATATGGAGCTGTCTTTATGCTTGTTTAAAGCTTAACTTAGTCAATAAATATTTACTGTGCCAAGTGTTTTGCATCATAACCAAATCTTAACATATCAATTTTCTCCCTTAGTGATAAGATTTCTGAGTAGACAGGATTCCTGCCTCTCTTCTCTGTGCCTGGGAGGATTCATTCTCTAGGAGAGCTGTTTGCTGTGAGCAGACGGGAAGCAGAGCTGAGATGAGAGTGATAGGGATTGAGTAGGGATTACAGGCCCATCAGCCAGAGGCCAGAGAGTGCGTGGATGAGAGAAGGCGATTAATTTTATTTTTATTCCTGTGAGGGTGGGAGGAGGCTGGGGGCTGGCAGGTGATAAGGGAGAGATTCATGTGCCTGTTATCTTCTCCCCCATGCAGTGCTTCCTCCCCGCCTTTTTCAAAATTCCTACTCATCTTTCAAAAGCCGTTCTTTACAGGCAGTGCTCTGTAACTGCAGCATGTAATATTTGCCTTTGTTCCAGCAGCTCACATGGGCTGTATGTAGCTTTGCAATGAAATAGTTAAGTCGGTATGGATTTTTGTTACCTGGGGGTGGGTTTGAAGCCACCTTCCATTTGTCGTTTTATGAGTTGGACTTTTTGTCTTCTATGTCCTATCCTTGATGGTTTCAGTACTTGTTATCATCATATCAGTTGTAATAACAATGACCATTTATCGAACAGCTACTTACTATTGGACAGGACTTAGGTTAGGTTCTTCACATAGCTTGTCTCAAATCCTCTCAACCATGCAAGGAAAAGTTGTGCTGTAAGTAATCCTCATTTTACAGGTAAGGGAATTGAGGCTCAGGTTTGACTAAACCCATGTCTAGGAAGTGAACATGTGTGCCTTTCTTCTTCCTAACACCCTCTACTACTGTATTTGGTCATCTTCCCAACTCTCTCATATGTCCCTGGGTACAGCAGATGTGATCATTCTCCGGGGCTCCAGTGTCTAGCACCCTGCATGGCAGGCATGTATTAGACATATTTCTGTAGGCTGATCAGCAGCAGCTCGGCCTGTATACATCCCTCATTCATTATTATGACTTAACTTTTCTTGCGCCATTCCTTGTGGGTTGGTGAAACTTTAGCTGCTTGAAGTGGAACATTTACCCAGAGAACCCATAAATTTGCTAATGAAGCCAGAGGTCGATGATCCATACTCAAGGACAGAGTTCCAAGGGCTCTTAGCTCTACCTAAACCCCCAGCCCAAGATGACATAGAGCTTGAAAATGTGGCTACCACATTGAAAATCTAGCTATTGCATTTTTCCCTGGCAAAATTCGACTCATCTCTTTATGCTGGATTCCAGTGTCATCACTGTGGGGAAGCTTTCCAGGCTGACAGCATTGACCATGCCTGTCTCGGGATCCCTACAAACTCTTTATTTTTGTAGATATATAAAAAAATGGCAAATTCAGAAGTTGCTTGCCCTGTTAGGTGCTGATCTCTGGGAGAGCATGGACCACATGTGCCTTATTCTCCTGTCATCTCCCTTCCCTGTCCAAAGCCTTGAAAGTTGTAAACCAAATGGTCCAGTGGATGAATGGGAATACTCTGCAACTGCATTTATCCCGGATTGCGTCCCAGAGAGGCTTCATCTCCAGCCACCTTTATGTTAGGCCCCTGTGCTACTCTCCCTTCCAGCCCACCCCTATCTCCCCCATTAGGTCATTCTGCTTTCTGTCACTGGACCATTTCATGGCAACTGTTCTCAGTCTCTGTCTGGAGAGTGAGTGAAGTTCAACTCCCAGCTAAAGAGATTAGTGGAGCGTATGCTGCCCGAGTATGTTTATTGTCTGGGTCAGGGGAGTTTTTTTTTTTAATACATTTTAAATTTTAGATTACTTTCAGATTTACAGAAAAGTTACATAGTATAGAGAGTTCCTGTCTGCATCTCCTGTTTCCCTCATTGTTTACATCTTACACTTACCAAAACTAAGAAACTGATATAGGTGCATTATCATTCCCCAATCTCTAGACTTTATATGGATTTTACCAGTTATTCCATTTTGTGTGTTTGTGTCTTCTTGGATTCAATCCAGGACAGCATATTGCATTCAGTTGTCCCTTTCCTTAGCTTCCTGTGGCCTGTGACAGTTTCTCAGCTTCTTTTTGTTTTCTGTGACCTTGTCCTTGTGGCCTGGCATCTGTTTTGTAGCCCTTTGGGAGTGTGTTTCCTGTGACCAGTGCTGCATGCTACAGCTGGGGTGGGGGTGGGGTCGCTGTTAAGAGGCATCACTCCAGATGGCTGAGGACAGAGGCTCTACAGCCAGCTGTCCAGGTTATCCTCCAGTCTGCAGGATCTTGGGCAGGTTGCTTGTCATCTTTATTCTTTAGTGTTCTCAGCTGTAAAATGGGAGTGTCCCCAGGAGACTGGTACAAATTCATGGCAAATAGGAAGCCTGTGTCTCAGAAAAATCCTCTGCACACGTCCAGTGTTCACTGAATGTTACCTTTTGTGACTATTATTATTATTTAAGTATTCTAGAATGAGCACGATGGGGAGGTGCTTGTGGTACAGACTGAAAGGAAGGGTTGATGAGAGGGCTGAGGATGGATTGAGACACTGTTCATTGCTTCCTCCTTCTCTGTATCCTTGAGAACTGAAGCCTGTAGAGCAGGGGTCCTCAAACTACGGCCTGCGGGCCACATGTGGCCGGCCGAGGACGTTTATCCGGCCCGCTGGGTGTTTTTGCCTCCACTGCCTGTCCTGTTTAGCAGTGGACTCATCCCGGGCCGCAAAATCTGTTAGCGGAAAAACCATTGGTTGCATTCCCAAACAAAACATGTGTGGATTCACTGGAAAAGTTGCAAAAGGAGTTCCAATTTAGATTTAAAGAGCTTCATCTTCATGAACAGGAGATACAGCTTTTCCATAACCCATTTTCTATTGACATTGAAAATGTGGAGGTCAGTCCCTGAAGTCACCACCCCCGGCCTCCAGCACCGCCTCGGGCCTGCGTCTTCTGCAGGCAGGAGCCAGGTGCTGCAGGGTGCTGCGGGGCAGTCAAGTACTCCTGCGGCTCCGGCTTCTCCATGGGGCTGGCCTGCGGTGCCCGGATGCTCTAAGAA